>NW_020868291.1:284147-291647 GCF_003789085.1 Penaeus vannamei
CATTGTTTCTTTGTACTGTTGGGATTGCTTCGATTTTAATCACCTTTTTTGTCATTTGGAGCTCTTGATGGGCTCAGATATAAATCTGTGATGTTTACTAAAGTCTAATTATTCTTCGATGCCACTGTAAAAGTCTTAATAAGAACCTAGAATCAACACAACACTGGAAACGCAACATTTCTCACTGGCTTTCAAGCTCAAAATGAGCGGGCTAGTGAGCTGTCAACTTGTGACTGGTGCAAGAAAGCGTGAAACACTCAATACTCAGGATTCTATATGAAGGTATAGATAAATATCAAAATATGCAAATGAAGTATAATAACATTATTAAAAGACTTTATAGGCATAAATGTGTACCAGCAGACACAGATAATTAGCCAAATATCGTTTTGACAAGCGCGTAATGATACATAGTGTTGGGTCAGTGTTGTGTTTTTCTTCACAAGGTAAACAAGCTCATCGACTTTGAATTTGAAAGATGCACGCGCGTTATATTTTCGTCATTTAGCAGTAACTAAAGGACCTGTGCATCTTAAACTATTTTCTATCCCCTTCTATTTTTCCCTCTATAAGATGGCGGTGTCCATTTCCCTCTGTCTACGCACATCGCTGTAAATAACTTATTCCATGGCTACAGATAAATAAGCTACTTCCTTAACCTATATAACTTTCATTTTTAGCATAAAGAAAACTTCTAGAATCATGGCTCATAAAGTGGTTCTATCCTACACCTACCCTTTGAGCTCTTCGCGAGAACCAAGCCTATATTTCCTCTTAATTAGTCTCATAAGGGGGCCTTAATGCTCCTCGGTGTTATATTGCCGGCCAGACGAATAACTGTCACCATATCCATTTGAAACGTTCCTACACGGAGCTGTGCAACTTGGCCTCCCTCACTCGCCTCACAGGTGTCACCTCGCCCGACACACGCCTTATTTCGCCGTGTGAGTGGCTCGATCCCTTGCATGCGGTGACAGTCTCCCTTGTAAAATTAATACTCAGTTACGATAGTAACAGAAAAAATGCAAGAATGATTCTTATAACAACGACACACTCGGGCGACCAATCTTTCCTCCTTCTTATCCCGTCCTCCTGTGTCACAAGAACAGAAAATATAACCCACCTAACGGAAGACCAAGGATCCTAAACGCATCTTTGTCTGATATTCCCATCGTGATGAGTAAGTAAGTGCCCTAATTAGAAGAACAATAATGAAGGTCTCTCTCGCTCTTCCTTCCTTCCATATTCACAGGTTTGTGACATGAATCACATCTTTTCGGTGACTGCTAGAAAGAGCATCGTATTAGAGTCACTCAGAGCATTCAATTGTTTTAAAAGGAAACTCAATTGCTTCATTTAAAGTATTGGATTCTTCTACTCGGGCGTATCCCTTTGCTTATTATATTGCACATGGGTTATGATCCTTATTTTCTCGCAAGATTTAGCTATAATGTTTTCTTTTTTTGTGTATCGTTATTTATATTACTAATATCCCAAAATCTTCTGCGTAATAAAAGTACCGCAACATTATCGCCGAATATTACATTACTTCCACCTATTGTATAGCATCCTTATTTGTATTCTAAATACCACCACATAGTTATAATCGACCAACAAAACACTATAAGTGTAATTTAAGCAAGCAAGCAATCCCAAACAATCCAAAATTGAAAACCAGAATGGAATTCCTCATGTCAACATTTCAGACGTAAACATGGCCGGCTGGGCTCGCTCCCTCGCTCGCTTGCAATTTCGGCCTTGCAACAGAGGCCAGGCTCTCCCTCTCATCTGCAATCGGTTTGTTGAATGCATTGTGGGATTTGAGATGCAAGGATTGGAGAAGTAGACATGAGTTAAAGTTAGTTATCTATTTTTAATGAATGGATGTGATGAGGGTTGACTAGGGTGTAGGAATACTTTTTGTGTTTATGTAAAAAAAAAATATTTTTGCGTATGAGTTTTGACACGTGTTTAAGAGTTTTCCAGTGCGAGTTCATATGTGATAAAAATCAAGTCATTTAATAAAGGGGTGTGTTAGTATAAAAGATGATTAGTTAAACGTTGTCCTGTGTTTTTGTCGTTAGTATTTAGTTTTCATATTATAGAGGCATAGTTTGGAGATATTTAGGAATTAGCATAATCAGATCACATGGCATTTAAGCATATTAACAATAAATGTATCCTACAAACAGATTAACAGTGAATCATTGGTTAATGTTACTGAGAGCGATGCACAGAGATACAGGGAAATGGACACTGCCGTCTTATAGCGCAGAAGAAATAGATTCATAAACAATACATTTACAGCTGCTGTGGCCTCATGTTTACTATGAAGTGACGAAAATGTCTGCTGCATATCCTTGTTTAGAGACTAACAGCCAGTTTGTTAAAATTATGCGAGGCCCAACCTAATAAATATTCAGTATATGGACAGGTAATTGTTAGAGAGAGTGACGCACCCTTCCAGAGACTAAGTCGAAAAAAATTAAAGTTTTTTGGCGTTGTTTCTTCAGCAAATGAATCTTTCAGGAGATTGAGTACCATTTCTCCATCGACGATCTTGATTTGATAGGCCTGTAGCAGGGGAGGGCATGAAGTATATCAGGGAAATTATGGGGTAAAACAGGCTTAAATAAAAGAATATTGATAAAAAACGCGTAAAACTAGCACAAAAAATGCCTAATGTCGGCCAGTGAAACTCTACGGATGTAATTGCTATCTTTCAAATTCTACGGACTGACGCGCCAGAAATCAAAAACTCTACGAGAACCCAACCCACTTTTAGGCAAAACTCAAGGGAATTTGCACGTTCCAAACCCCCCCCAAAATGTATTGACCAATAAACCAACCTAATATATCAATATAAATTGACGTGACTAGGCGTGCCCTTTGGGCACTGCCTGAGGGGAGGGTTGATGGGGGGCAAGCCCCCAACACCCCCAGGGACACATTCTCTAAACTTCGGTATGCATGGCAAGATAGAGCTGCATTCACATGATAAAATAATAAACCAAATACCTTTATATCTGCAACCGTCAAACTTTTGTTTGCTTCCTTTTACCGTCTGGATTGCTTCAATTTTAATAACTTTTTTCTGTATTTGGAGTTCTTGGTGGGCCCACATATTGAACTGGGATCGTTACTGAAGTCTATTTTATCTTCTTTGTCACTGTATAATCTTAAGAATAACCCAGAATGAACACAACACTGGAAACGCAACATGTCATTTTATTATACTTATAGGGCAAGTATGAAAATATCATATATTAGTTACATTGTGAAATTTTTCATTGTCATTCACACATTTTCTACAATTTGGGCACACCTAATGGTATACATTGGTTGCACAGTCTAGACAAAGATTTTATTATTTTAGTGTATTGAAGAGAGAGATTGACAGTGAAAAAAATAGGTTCTGAATATAGACTTGTATTTCTGCTCCCATTTTCTCTGTATTCCCTTCATAATACATATGCTGCATATGTATCATGAAATTGCCAGTACATTATAATTTGTATTTGATGTTTACAGAATTTATTAAAAGAAAAAAAGAAAAAGAAAAAAAAAGAAAAAAATTATCTATTCTGTTTAGATTGCATGTGCTTTTATCACATATTATATTTTTTTGCACACTACCAGGTTTAATGAGGGACCATGGAGACAGTACAGCCAATACCCACCAACATATGCCGAACCTCTATATCGCAAAGAAAATTTAGAAGAATTTTCCAAATCAGGAGAAGCTGAAAGTCTGGCTTTTACACCAATTAAAGCAGCTTTGAATAATCAGACGAGTTCAATCTTCCATGATCCTATGGTAGCGTAAGTATTTTATCAATGTGTGTCATTTTGTATTTATTTTAATCTATTTGTTTTTTTAATGTTTATGTATGATTAGTTTATATATATATATATAGATAGATAGATAGATAGAAGTAGATATATAGATTTTTTTTTTTTTTTTTTTTTTTTTTTTTTTACTGTTTTACTGGAGATCTGAGAAATGAAATGAGTTTTATGATATGGGCAATGATGAATGATTCATCATCATTTTCTTCCTTTTCCTCTTCCTCCTGCTGTCTTTAAATACTTTTTGCTGCAGAGTCTGTCACATGAATTTTACTAGAATACCTTATCTTTTGCAGGAAGTTTACAAATTATGTCATGAAGACAGGAAATAAAGCCTTGGCTCGAGATCTCATGGAAAAGGTAAACAAAAGAGAGAAACTATTTTTTGTATACAATTAGGTGTATGCTTTGAAAAGAGTATTGGTTAGTTTATGAAAGCAGCCATAAAAACCACAGTAGCTTTCATGTATTAGCCTCTCTCTCTCTCTCTGTTTTTATCAAAGATACACCAATCTTTATTCTGTGTTTTTTTTATGAAACATGGTATTGAGATATATCTAAAAAATCATTAGATTGTTGAGGATGCCTTGACATAGGGGTTTATGTATCCATGTATGTGCATTGGTCATTATGTTGGTGTGTTTGTCTGAGCAGATTGGTATTAATACTAGAAATGAACATAATATGCACACAGTCTGATACCCAATTATGATGCTATCTACAGACCTTTGAAATTATTAAACGGACACAGCTCCAGAAGTATCATCAGGCAGAGACTGAGGAGGAGAAAGCTTTGATAGAATGTAATCCAATAAACATCATACATAGCGCTGTAGAGAACACCCGGCCACTGTTACAGCTCACCCCCATCAAGCGAGGTGGTGTTAAATACCAGGTATGTGCTTCATAATTGGCACGGAAATAATGTTTGAGGTTTTCTGGAATATAGGTATAAATGTCCATCTTTATGATTATCACACAATCATGTATGAATAGTTTGATTTTCTTTACCTTCTTTTATGCCTGTAGTAGCATTTGCATCACAGTTAACTTCGTTTTAGAATGACTCTATTGCTCAAAATCAAGTCGTTATCTTATTTTTTCTTCTTCTTTTTCTTCTCCCCCATCCTTGACTATCCAATTAATCTGTTTTCCTTGAACTGTTTATTGTATTTACTATTTTCTCTGTAATATTCCTTCTATACTCTAGTATTTTTATATTTTGTCTATTTTCATCATTTTGCAGGTGCCAGTGCCAATAACAGAAAAGCATTCATACTTTGTTTCAATGCGATGGCTCGTGGAATCAGGCAGAGAGAAGGAGAGGAAGGTCCATTTCCCTGAAAAGTTAGCTAAAGAACTCTTAGATGCTTCCAGAAATGAGGTATTTTATCGTTATTACCTCCATACCCTGTTTTTACATTCAAATAATTGGATGCAAACTTGTATAGTGTATCCAGTCTCAGAGGAGGCTGGGCAAGCAGTTCACATCATATTTTGGAGAACTCTGATTCTCCAATTCTCTCTTTATTTTAATCAGGTGGCAATATTGTTTTTAAAACTTAAAAACAATATTTATATTGTTTGTATTGTAACTTACTATCTATGCAACTACATTATTTTTTCTCAAGAGTCTTGGCAAATCACTATACTTTTCCAGGGTGATATGTCAGTAATTTTCTTTCCTGAAACTAGACAGAGTATGGAATCTACATAATATTTTGTATTTGAATAACATTTAATTGCCAATATTTAAATTTGACATATCCATAAGTACTTTAACCTTATTATGATCCTGAACCATGCTTATGACATTTGTTCTACATGTAGTTATTTTGTTTGTCCAACAGGGACGCGTCGTGAAAAAGAAGCAGGATCTCCATCGTCAGTGTGAAGCCAACCGTGCTTATGCTCACTACAGATGGAGCTAAATATTAAGCAAAGAATAGATAGTTTTTCTCAGTTAATTTTTTACGTTTATAAGTTGTGCATCAATGTACTTGCATTGTAAATAAAGTTACAGTTTTGATGTATATATTCACTGTAAGAAAAGTTACTTTTTTGTTTGCTTAACAATTCCACAGAGACTCTGTGTACTGGAAGAATATAATGGTGGAAAGAAGTGGGAGTTATTCTTACACCCAGGAGAGTTGCCCCACAAGTAAGACTGATGCCTGGATTATGGTTCACATTCAGGCAGTGAGGCACCTGGATACAACAGGATAATACTGAACTACAAGCATTAGTAAAACAGTATTCTTTTTTCCTTACTTATGAAGGCAATTTCTCGGTTATATCAGTATTATGAAGAAAGTTTTGTTATATATAATTTCATTATGAACTATAAATTATCCAATATAATCTTTTTTAGGTCAGTTCTGAAAAAATGACACAAATTTAAGATATGGGTGTCCCATAGCTATTATTTCATGCAGCTGCACATGGACAGTTTGGCATAGTATGGTCTTAAAATGCCAGATTTAGAGCCTAATTAATAGCAAAATACCAGAAACAAATTTCAAAGACAAATTACAACAGAATCGCAGAATGACCCATCGAATGAATACATTGCATATATCTTTTACCTCCTAAATGACCATCAGCATACTGTGAACATTATTAATTGAAAAATTCCTACCATGTTAACATCTATGTTCATTGCAGCGCATACAAAATATAGCAACAGGGCAAGACATTGGGGCAAAATATGTTACATGTCAAAGGTTGTAGAGTGCTGCATGTTAGCATGGTAGCGAAAAGGGTAAGAAGGAATAGCAAACGGAGTAAGAAGGCTGTTCTGGACTAACACAAAGCCAGCCTTTTATTCTTTCAGCACAGCTCCCACACTTTAGAATGTTGATAGAAGGGAATGCAGAGAAAGAAAAAGAAAGGTAGAGAAGATAAAAGCATGCAAAATTAGTTGAGGGGAGGGCTGAGGTCCAAAGTAGAGGTGATCCCCCACATTGGGCACCAGTCCCCATCTCCTAAGCCTCCTCACGGCAAGAATGGTCAAGGGATTAGAGGGATACTTTAACATTCTATATAAATAGTGAAAAAGAAGAGCATATATGCATTTCATATTTTATTTTCAATAGAATTAAAATGACACTGTGGGTATCATACACTTTACATTGCAGAAAAACATAACAATAAATAAAAAGTGTTATCAAACTTCAATAGTTTTATCAAGATGTATTGTTATAGAAAAACCATGTGTTTCTTCTACAACCACTGACAATTTTTCAGGAGCAGCCTA
The DNA here is from genome assembly GCF_003789085.1 of Penaeus vannamei. Classification (NCBI taxonomy): domain Eukaryota; kingdom Metazoa; phylum Arthropoda; class Malacostraca; order Decapoda; family Penaeidae; genus Penaeus; species Penaeus vannamei. The sequence goes on from NW_020868291.1 coordinate 291,253, forward strand.
CAGAAACATCAGCATTTTTTTGTATCTTAGAGCTTAATAAACTTGCAAATGCCAAACAATTATGCTGCTTATTTTCTTTGCTGTCAAAGGTGACTTATGACTTAGACTTACAACATATTGTAACATCAAGTCTCTTTACAAACCATCAATTAATGGTTAGAATGATCTGAACTATCAATAACTGTTCTCAGTGGTATTGTTTTTATTGTTTTATCCTTAAATAAAGCAAATGGTTAAACAAATAACCTTACAAACTGAAATACATCCCTAGGAATATATATTACAATAGATGCAGAGATAACTTTTATAACTGCTATATTTGTACTGAAAAAAACTATATCAGTGATAGGGAAATTAAATTTGAAAAATGAATTTCCATGTAAATATTTCTGTAA
>NW_020868291.1:301647-305288 GCF_003789085.1 Penaeus vannamei
GATACCTGGAAAGATAAGAGTAATACTGGTTATATAAGGATAACGCCTTCTAGCCGATGGATCAAAATCGAACTAGATCATTCAAATATTTCACTTGGAGGTGTTTCAAATTTATTTCCACCATCATATTCTAATAATACATAAACCATCAATTAATCCTACTCCATTCTCTCTAACGTCATCCAAACATAACAGTTTCTCTCTTTACCTGGTAGACAGAATCCTTGAGACCAGGATAGTGGACCTCAAGAGCAGACAGTCTAGTCGTGAGATCGCAAGCCAGACCGACACATGTGTAGCGCCCGGGTAAGATTGGAGGATCATAGTCCCTGTAGAATTCCTCAAGGTCCGGGTATTCTTCCTGAGCCAGGACGTATTCCTTACTGAACCTGCGTAGAGGAAATTTCTTTCATTTCGAGCATAGTGTTAATGTTAGTTAAAAATTACTAGTAACAAAATAAATATAAAGTCATGTTTTCCATTAATAACAGACAAAAAAAAAAAAGTGAACTCACAGGATGAAGTTGGAGACGGTATCATAGCAGTGCGCCGAGAGGACGTGGCGAAGATGGAGGCTCACTTGTCCCAGGAACCTTTCGTAGTCCTCCAGATTCTCGAAGTTGAGTTCCGGCCTCTCGCACCCCCACTCCGGGAGGGGTAGGGCGCGGTCCAGCGGCCATTCGTCTTCGCCCCAGTCGCTGTCGTCGTCATTGTCGTCGTCTCCAATCTCATCAGCATTCAAGGAGTCGTCCGATGCAGGCGGGTCACCAGCACTAACTTCCGAAGTGCCCACGCCACTCTGGTACCCTGAGGAGGAGGACGACCACGCCCAGAAGGAGGCCTCTGCGATATCCTGTGGCAGCCGGGACACTTCCCGTCCGTCGCATTCGCTGTAGAAGGAAGCATTCATTGAGTGTTGTGATCGCTGTTCTGGTACGCTTGATATAACATGTGATAATGTACTGTGGTATATATCGTTTAGTATCAATAGTATTAATAGCAATTAACAATTACTACAATAATCAAAATACGAGAATTCTAATATAAACAGAGAATTATAGTGAAATAAGACAATAGATATTCCAGCCCTTTCATTTTCCCTCTTTCGGTAGACATCACTCAAGGAAGCCTTACCTGACATCGCTGCAGGATCCCGCCGAACTAAGCCCTGCGTCCAGGACTCCTTGGCTGGGGGGATGGAGGGGGGCACCCGGGCTGGTGCCAACCCCGGATTTGGTCCACAGATGCGCCCGTGCGAGTCAACTGGGCCAGGTCACGCCCAGCCTCGCCCAACGGTCGAAGTGTGGGGCGGCGGACACTTTCTCCTCGGCGCCCACACAAACGCCCGCCTCAGCCCTCGGGGGCAGACACTTACTCGTGCTGCCCCCATGCCCACTCAATGGTACTCCTTTGTCTGCTGCGAAGAAAGAGAAAGATGGTAGAGTGAACTGATCGAGACAAACATGAAATGGCCCACGATCTCCTGTGTAAGCCTGTGGTCAAGTATTAGCAACAGGAAATATAAAAATAAAGATAAATAAGTAAATAAATGTGTGTGTGTGTGTGCGTGTGTGTGTGTGTGTGTGTATGTGAAGGGTGAGTGAGTGAGTGAGTGAGTGAGTGAGTGAGTGAGTGAGTGAGTGAATGAGTGAGTGAGTGTGTGAGTGTGTCTGTCTGTGTGCGCGCGCCTCATCAATATTTTCATATATAACAATATGAGCAAAAACAATGTCTCCTATTTAAAGGTGTGCGATACTGAAACAACAGAAATTTTAAAGCTACTCGGTGGAAAATATTGATCCACAATTCCCATGACTAGACGGATATGGTCCAGTCATGACAAAACAGCTGCTTCTAGAATTACGAGGGAGTTCGAATATAATACTTTAATAATGGTAGTAGTTACACGTGAACAATATTACCTTGTAAAAAAAATATGATCCCTAATTTATAAAAAACAATCATATGCCTATCGCATTTCTGATAAGAATATTGAAGCGAAAAGAAAATTACCTAACAAAGTGATGATAAAATAATAAAAAAAAACAAAGAAATTACAACAGTATTTACAGAACACACAGTAATTCAGTGAGAATCATGTCAATAGTATAAAATATATCCAAAAAAAAGCACAATATCACACAATACATCAACAACAATCAACAACAATGAAAACAATAGCCAAGGAACAAAAGATATAACGGTGACTGCTGAGTAAGTGTTCCGTCACTTTCAGACGTCAAAGGAATTTCTGCTATTCATATTTCATAACAGGTGCAACCATTCCCTACAAAACTTCACTTAAACTATCTGGATCACGAAACTCCTTAATCAGCTGAATTATATAAATGCACATCGTTGAAGATGGCAGTTTTAGAATTTTAACAAAAGCTTTTAAAATAAATAAAAGAAACCGCACGAGAATGAGAGAGAATGAGTCACCAGTCCCTTCATACTAGCGTTGTGACGTCATTAAGTATGGATTGTTCACTATTCTAGGGTCGAGGCTGATAAAATGACCTTTAAAAAGTTCGAACGATTGTCTTGCATTGTGTGAGTTTTACCTCATTCGGTTTTGCTTCGGGGTTATAGTGCTCACGTGGCGCAAAGTGTGTAGTTGAATTTGCAATCTTAACGGTTGAAATATCTATGAATATTGGTATGTATTTGTCACTGGAAATGTTAGCACATACAGCTAGATGTACTCTATATACTACTAAGTGTACTCTATATAACAAAGGAAGAAAAAATAAAGATGACAAGACAAAGAAACAAAGAGAATTACACGCTCGCAACTGAATTAAAGGAACTGAAAGCTTCGTCTGCCGATATGAAACTACAAAAGACAAAAACTAGATTTAAAAAATAGGAAATGAGATGGTCGAAGTCTTGTTACGAACGAAACAAAACTGGTTTCAGCCGGTCCTAGACCGCCCACTTCCCACACACTCGCCACCTGCAGGATATCATGCCGAGACACGTGCATACTTCGTGGCTGAGGTGATTAACGTCCCCAATCAATGGGGATTTTTATTCGTCCCACCTTTTGGTTATTTGCTTGTCGAGTAAGGGAGGTTTTTAATTCTCATTCGCATCTAGTTCTTTCTTAGATTCTAGGTGACAGTGCTTGTTGAACATCTGCACCGTCACCACACGCTTTTAGTCACAGCTTTGTGAAAGCAATCCACTCGTCTAACGAATGCATTTCTCGTTAACACTGTCACTCTCAACCCTTTCCCCACCAATAAAAGAACCCTCCGACTTAAAACCCCACAAAAGCGATCCACCACGACCACCGAAGAGCAGCGCATACTCACCCATACAATGCTCTGGCACTACTGGCTGTCTCGCTCACGCCGAGGCTTTGCGCCCTCGGATTTTCAACGGCGATTGATGGCTGCGACGGCGCCTGCGCACCTTTTATCGCCGCGGACGGGGAATCGGTCGCCACTTTTTGAATTTTGCGATATTTTTCTCCGTGTTTTGTTGTGGCGTAGTTTGTAAATTTGGGGTACGAGGTCGTGCGGGAAAGGCAGGTGTGTCGAAGTGGAAGGATGGTGTACAGGAAAGAGATCTGAGTATATGATGGCTGCTGTGATTTGTTTTATTTCAGCAGGAGGACATGCGGGGAAACTTAAATG
>NW_020868291.1:305388-320388 GCF_003789085.1 Penaeus vannamei
ATACTATATATATTTATATATTATATATATCTGTTTTATTATATTTTGTTTTCCCTCTATGTCGTATTTTTATCGAAAGCCGTCTTCTGGCTTCTCGTTTTCGCTTGTTTCTCATATCATTTTTCTCTTTTCTTCTCGCTGTTTTTGCTTGCATGAAATCTATTTTTTTCGAAATGCCTTTAATTACAGTTTTTACTTACAAGTATATTCAGCAACTTACCCAAAACGTCTGTTATGCTTGACAGATCGCAATAACATCTGTGTGGTGTGTGTTGTGTGATGCATGTGTGCTCAATGTGTGTAGTGCTGATGTGTGTCGTGGTTGTGGGTGTGTGTGCGTGTGTGGTGTGTGTGCTGTTGTGTTGTGTGTGTGCTGTGTGTTGTTGTGTGTGTGTGTTGTGTGTGTGTGTGGTGTGTGGTGTGTGTGTGTGTGCGTGTGTGTGGGAGATATGTGTGTGGCATGTAGCTCGTGTGTGTGTTGTGTGTGTGTGTGTGTGTGTGGTGTGTGAACAACACGTTGTGTCGTGAGTTCGTGGTAGATGCATGTGCTGTGTGTGTATTTGTATTCACGGAAGAAAAAACATTTCATGGATTACAAATAAATTGCTTTGTTGAAGTATTTTAGCAAGCGATCATCCTACGAAGACGTGTTCATTCCCTTTCAACGTGCACAGATATTTATCGTTTGTTTTATCGTTCACTGAATCGTGTTCATCGTGGCGATTGTAGGAAAAAGTATGAATAAGATTGAATAAAGCTCTTACTCTATAAAAAAAAATATTTATTCTCATTCATACCTTTCAGCTCTTTATAAAAAAAAAAAAAATTCTTTTGTATTTCATCACAGACTAAAAATCTAAAAATATATGCATTGTCTCTCGGTAAATTCACTATTAAAAGCTGTATGACACTCACTCGCTATACTGACCAAGCAAAACTTTAGTCCAACATAAACTCAATAACTTTATAATATTTTTTTTTTACACGAAGTCCGGGACACACAATGAGTTGCTTAGAATAGTAAGACCTAACTTTGATTTTTTTTTCTTTTTTTTTAAGGTAGTGCGATAAGTGTAAAGCATACATACGTGGTTGTTATCTGCTTGCTTGTTTGTGTTGTTGTGTTGTTGTTGTTGTGGTCGTTGGTTGCTTGTTGTTGTATGCTGTTGTTCGTTGTTGCTGTTTGTTGTAGTTATCTAGTTGTTGTTCGCTGTTGTTGTTGTTTGCTGTTGTGTCGTGTTGTTGGCTGGTTGTTTAGCTGTTCGTGTATCTGATCATAAGTGAACATTAAATGGACCATGTGACTGCCGTTGGTTTTCATCATAAAACTGAGATAGTGACGATCAAAAATAGTGAAATTGGACCTTGAGTGGACTTTTGTTTTGTTGTCCCGGTCTGTTTTTCTTCTTATTTTTTACTTTGTTTAGGTCATCGGATTATTAAATTTGATTTTCGTTCTGCGTCCACCAGCTGCCGATACTGTCTGTGTGACCGTTGCAGTGCGCTTCTGCTTCTTTTTAAAATTGGATCACTTATATGTAAAAGTATTGTTTCTGACTTTGAAGAATTTATCTGCCAACACACGTATACCATTTAAACTTCCTTCTCTTCATCTCTCTCTCTCTCTCCCCTCTCTCTCTACTCTCTCTCTGTATTATATTAAAATATATATATATAAGTTATTATATGTATATATATTATAGTATATATTATTATGTGTAGTGATGTTGTGTGTGTGTGTGTGTATGGGTGTGTGCTGTGTGTGTCGTGGTGTGTGTTGTCGTGGTGTGTGGTGTGTATACAAATATTTTTTGTTCAGCCATATTAAATATATATAATATCCCAAGTCACTGCTTCCGTTTCAACGTGACCGGTCGCCGCGTCCAATCCCGTTTCTCTCTTTCCGTTCCAGCCGCCATGCAGATTCTCCTCCCGTGCTTCCTCTCCCTGACGGCGGCGCTGTGGGCGGGGCCTCTGACCGCCACACGCCTCCTCCGCGCCGCCTCGGACGCCCACGATTTGATTGTCATTCTCCTGGATGGGTGAGGGCTATCTGGCTGTTCGTTTTGTCCTATTGTAGATACATGCGCATATGGATATACATGCATGGGCACATACACGCGAGACACGCACACGCACACGTGCAACTCTCTCTCATCCCTCAACACACAAACACTCACAAAACATAAACACATACAAACACGTTACACTTCTGCTGATTGATCTTTCTTTATATGATTTAATATTTTTCATATCTACATCGCTCTCTCTCGCTATCTATCTAGCTAGCTAGCTATTTACATCTACCTATCTAATCTTGTTTATCTATCTTATCTATCTACTATTACATCTATATCTATATCTATCTATCTACCTATCTATTCTATCTATTCTATATGTATATATATGCATATATAATATATATAAATATATATATATATATTATATATATAATATATATATAATATACACACAAGCATATACATATATACACACGTGTGCTTGTGAGGAGAGGGTGCCAGTACCATGTTTGTAAACCCTTACACATGAACGCGTTTTAAATAAAACCCGCAAACACAACAGGCTTTTCCATCATCTGCAAGTGACAATGGCGTTTCCCATTCGCCATTTTCACGCAGCCTCTCCCTCCGTTGCAGGTTCAGATGGGACTACCTCGACATCCACAAGCGAGGCGGTTTTCCCGGCTTCGATAAATTTCTGGACGACGGCGTGCGGGCGGAATATCTGAACCCAACCTACCCGCCGAATTCCTTCCCAAATTGGCACACTATTGTTACAGGTTAGCGAGAATTGGAATAAATGCAAGCCGGACTTATCCGCTGTGGTGTTGGATGGCTTCTGTCTGTTTGGATGCGGACGAATTTATGGTAATACTGTTTTGGTTAATGGAATTCCGGTGTTTCATTCGGAGCGCGCGTTTCGAAGCATGGAGGATTCACGTGTGGAGTTATTCGGCCCGGTTTGTTAGAATTTGCGAGGCCCGACCCAATGAATTTTCTGTCCTAAATGTATCTGTCTCTATATCTGATATATATACCGTTAACTATCATTTTGCCCGGCTGATATGCATGTCTAGACTAATAGGTATGCATTTATTTCTTTAGTTATGCGTTTACGAATATTCTTTGGGTCGGGCCTCGCACAATTTTAACAAACCGGTCGATATTCTTTGATACTTATTTATTTGTCATTTCAGTAATATAAGTAAATGAAGGAATACGTGGCAATAAATGGATGAATTAAACTACAGATCACCGGATGCTGTATGGGAATGTGATAATTGTAGAAAAGGTATGAATGAAAATTAATATCTTCACAATGCAAGAGATGTGTTTGACCGGTTTCGATTATTTCTTCGTCAAAAATACATTTATAAACGAAGATATAATCGAAACCGGTCAAAAACATGTCTTTTATTGTGAAAATATTAATTCTCATTCATATCTTCCCTACATTTGTCGCAATCAATGAATGTGATAATACTAAAACCATCTTATGGAATATCTATAACTGTCATTTACCATTTTCAACGTGACAAAATGTTGGAAAATATACAGTTAACTTATTAACATTACACATTCATCAGAATAACTTATTAACATTACACATTCATCAGAAAATAAGAAATATCGAAGCAAATATAAATCCATCATCATGGAATTATCCAATTTCATTTTACATCTCCCCCACCTGATAATACTAATCCTATTTCCATTGCCCACTCCCTCACCCTCCCCACACCAGGCTTATACCCGGAAAGCCATGGAATCGTCGGTAATTTTATGTACGACGAAGAGCGAAATGCTTCGTTTAACCTGAACCATCTGGAGACGACCTCCGACCCCCTCTGGTGGCAAGATTCCGAACCACTCTGGATCACGACGACGAAGTCTGGCTTAGACACGGCGCTTTTCCTGTGGTCGAGGTAGGTTGTGGTCTCTCTCTTGGTCTTTGATATGTCTTTCTCTGTCTGTCTGTCTGTCTTTTTCTTTCCTTCTCTTTCTCTTTCTCTCTGTCTGTCTCTGTCTCCCTCTCCCTCTCTCTCTCTCTCTCTCTCTCTCTCTCTTCTCTCTCTCTCTCTCTCTCTCCTCTCTCTCTCTCTCTCTCTCTCTCTCTCTCTCTCTCTCTCTCTCTCTCTCTCTCTCTCTCTCTCTCTCTCTCTCTCTCTCTCTCTCTCTCTCTCTCTCTCTCTCTCTCTCTCTCTCTCTCTCTCTCTCCTCTCTCTCTCTCTCTCTCTCTCTCTCTCTCTCTCTCTCTCTCTCGCTCTCTCTCTCTCTCTCTCTCTCTCTCTCTCTCTCTCTCTCTCTCTCTCTCTCTCTCTCTCTCCTCTCTCTCTCTCTCTCTCTCTCTCTCTCTCCCCTCCCCCTCCCCTCCCTCCCTCCCTCCTCCCTCCTCCTTCCTTCCCTCCTTCCTTCCCTCCCTCCCTTCCCTCCCTCCTTCCCTCCCTCCTTCCCTCCCTCCTTCCCTCCCTCTCCTTCCATCCCTCTTCCTCTGTTTCTACGTACTGTAATGATAAAATACAAGATGATATTCATAATAACACGACTAATGAAATAAAAAAAATGACCCAAATGATGACGCACAGCTGTTTAACACGCTAGAACATTTGCAAAATAGCTACGAATGTCATTATGAATTATAGTGGTAGAGTTATCTATTATCATTAGAGCTGTCAGTTTCATTTGTGGGTAAAATATATTGATGAATTTGACGAAAATGGGTAAAATATATTCATGAATGTAACGGATATGGTTTGTAACGGTTATCCATCGTAATCATAGTTTGTAGTGTTAAATGAAGGTTAGGTTATGCAATTGATGTTTATAGCTGTGATATTATAATGATTACAAATATCTCTTTAGTTTGTTGCATATCAGGTAACGCAGACACACTACAAAACTTTAATTAGTCAACCTGAACATTTATTCAGAATTGACAATTTTTTTTGTTCAATTATTATTATCTCTTTCTTTTAATCTTCCCCTCCAACTGAATTTCTCTTCGCTTCCCTTTTCTTTCTCCTCCAGTTCTCCCTTCGCCTCCCTTCCCCCTTCCCCTCTCACCTGTATTTACCAAACCCAGGTGCGACGTGCCTTGGGAAGGGAAAATCCTGCCCAAGTACTGCGTTCCCTTCGAGGAAACGCCCCCCAACACCCAGCTCTTCGTCAAGAACCTGAACCAGGCCGTCGACATGATACAGAACGAGGGATACAAGCTGGCCATGGTACCCGAGGCGTCTGTTGTTGGGGTTCGAGGGAGTGGAGATGGGAGGGGTGGGTTAGAGGAGTGAGGGGAGGGGGAGGAGGAGGGGGATTTGTGTGTGTGTGTGTCATTATGTGTGCATGTGCGTGCCTCTATGCGTGCCGTGCGCTTGCTCCTTATGCGTGCATGTGCGTGTCTTCATGCATGTCCGTGTGCATGTATGCTGCATGTGCGTCCTCCATGCGTGCATATCCGTGTCTGTATGCGCCTGCGTGTTCCCCACCAACGGATAGTCTAAACATTACCAAAACCCATTAGCATCCATCCAAATAGACGTCCCCACCAAACCCCCAAAATAGACCTATTAAACCAAGCCACCCCAACGCCACACTGATAGGCTGCCATGTCCTTGTCTTTAGGTCTACGAGGAGGTGATCGACACGCAAGGTCACGCTTACGGCCCCACGTCTCCTGAGGTCACCGTGGCCCTCCGAGACGTTGACCTCGCTCTGCAGGGCCTGTGGGAGGATCTGGCGGCGAGGGACATGCTCAACACGGTAAAAAATAATAAATAAATAAATAAAAATCGTTGTGATGTGTGTAATCTTGCAAATGAGGGTCAAGAGATTCATGATATGATTTCTCTTTCTCCTTCTCTCTCCTCCTCTCTCTCTCTCTCTCTCTCTCTCTCTCTCTCTCTCTCTCTCTCTCTCTCTCTCTCTCTCTCTCTCTCTCTCTCTCTCTCACTCTCTCTCTCACTCTCTCTCTCCCTCTCTCTCTCTCCCCTTCTCCTATCTCCATCTCATTCTGTCTCCCTCTCCCTCTCCCTCCCCCTCCCTCCCTCCCTCCCTCCCTCCCTCCCCCCTCCCTCCCTCCTCCCTTCCCTCCCTTCCCTCCCTCCCTCCCTCCCTCCCTCCCTCTCTCTCTCTCCGCTATCCAATTTACGTTTTGCGACTGGCATCTCGACAAGGGAAGCGCGTCCAAAGGGGATCTTAGACAATATTATTAAACGCTTTGTCAATTCAAATATACAGATTATTAATTTAACATGTTTAATTAACATGGGCATCAACATCTACACGTCAATGCACTTTATTTTATGACTGTTGGGCACTAATGTGAAAATGTCGATGTGACTTAGGTAAAATCGACGACTATTCCATCAAAGCAATTGGTCTGAAAACACACCTTTGCGCGCCTTTGTCCTTCCACGGCGGAACTCTTCATCCTTATCCATGCCAAATAAGCAGTCAAAATGTTATTGGTGTATGCGGTTATCTTCTTTCTATATTTTACACAAAGGGTCACTTTATTTTTTTCCTGATTTTGACAAAAAAAGCTGCCCCTCACCCCTGCTTCCTCGTAAAACCTCCGCCTAATAATTTATGTTTTTTCGCACTGGTTAGTTAGTTTGTTTGTTTACAAGTTAACTAAAAAATATATATATGAATTAGTTAGTTTGTTTGTTAACGTTAACTCAAAAATTATGAATAGATTCTTATGATTATTTTCTACCAGATTCCATTAAATTTTGGTTATGATCCGGGTCCAGGATTTTTTTTAAATAATAAAATCTTTACCCCTGTTGCCCTGCCTCCCCCAAGTCGGTTACGTTTACGGACGTCACCTGTGTACTTGAGACAGGTGATTTTAATGTAATCAAGTGTGCATATTTTTTATTGACTCAGTGACCTTATTGCCTTGGCGGAGGTATGCGCTTTCTGAGTGCTTCTAGTTTTTTGTTGTGTGTTTTTTTCCTCAGATCTAAGAAGCCTTTCATTTTCGTAATCATCCCCCCCTTCTCTTCCTCTTTATTACATATCTTCCTTTCTTCGCCTATTTATCTGCAATGAAAGGTAACGAAACGAAACAACAAAATTCAATTAATAAACAAGTAAATACACATGAACAGATAAATAAATAGAAAAAATAAACACATTAATTAACTGATTAATTAATCAATTCAATATAGAAAATACCATAATATAATTAACTAATAAATAAATATATAAATAAATAAACACATGAATAAATAAATAAATAAACACATCAATGAATTATATAAAAAATTAATCAAATATATATTATATAATATGCCAAACTAGAAGCACCCAGAGAGCGCATACCTCCGCCAAGGCAATAAGGTCACTGATGCAATAAAAATATTCACACTTGAAGAATTACATTTAAAATCACCTCTGTCTCAATTACACTGGTGACGTCCGTGTGTCCCAATCTCGCAATACTAATGTATCCTTTTAAAAATTCCTAATCCGGACCATGATCCGGATCACCACCAAATCAAATGGCATCTAAGTTGGGAAGACACATCGTTGGTAAAATTCTCATAAAAATCTGTCTATAACTCTTTGAGTTATCCTGCTAACCAACGAACAAACTAACCAACGCTACCTAAAACATAACCCCTTAATTAACATTAATTCAGAATTGACAATCTTTTTTTCATCATAATTCTCTCTTTCTTTTAATCTTCCCCTCCAAATGAAATTCTCTTCGCTTCCCTTTTCTTTCTCCTCCATTTCTCCCTTCGCCTCCCTTCCCCCTTCCTTTCTTGGCGGAGGGAATAATACAACAAATAAATACATAAATATAAAACAGTCCGTATCCCTCCCTCCACCGCAGACGAACGTGGTGGTGCTGAGCGACCACGGGATGACGGACGCGGGACCGAAGGACAAAATGCGGCTGGATCTCGCGCCCTGCCTGGACTACGCGCAGGTTGTGAAGACCACAGAGCACGCGGGCTACATCAACATCCTCCCTGCTAAAGGCTACGTAGAGCAGGTAATGTGGGATACTTTGTTTTAAACGCTTACCTGAGATACTGTTGGAGTCATTCATGAAGTGAAAGTGAAGGCGATTTCAGTTAGTTTTCAGTTATATTAGTTATCGTAAAAAAAAAACGTGTACATGCCCATGCAGTATACTCAAACGTTTCAACAGGTGGAGGAGTCGCTGAAAAGCTGCCCGGACGTTTCTGATAATGTTGAAGTGGTGATGAAGGAGAACATGAAAGAACGTTACCACTACAAGGACCACAGACTCATCCACGAGATCATTGTATTGCCGAAGCCAGGTAGGTTTCGCCTCTGAGCTTGGGTGGCCACATGATTGATATTTGTAATTATAATCATGATAAGTATGATGTAATTATGTGTAACATTATTGTTATTATAAGATTACGACGATGAGTTTTTTTTTTAATATATATGAAAAATATATATTAATTAATGATGCGCCTTATAAATACCACATGTTATTGTTATCGATCTTGTAACCATCGTCATTTTAGCCGAACCTATTTTAGACGATCATAAATCAACCAACACGAACGTAAACCTAACCTAACCCAATCCAACCCACCCTTCCTCCCAGGCTTTTACATAAAATCCCCGGAGACGAACTACTCCCTGCCAGAGCGCGAGGGAACATCCGTGGGACAACACGGCTTCGACCACACCCTCGACCAGACGCCAGACATGCGGGGAATCCTGTTCGCTTGGGGCCCGTGTAAGTCCACGTGGATTTCGGAGCGTTAGGGAGAAGGTGGATGCGTCAGTAAGATAAAACTAGGGGGGTGGGGCAGAGGATGGAGGAAGGGGCTTACAGATTATTCTTGATCTCATAATGACCTCTTAAATTAACTGATTTATGCAAAGGCCTCTCCTTATTCACTGATTAACGAATAAACTCTCTGTATGTAACTAATTACTTAATGACCCCTTCTTATCCAATGAAGATAAATGACCTCTTCTTATTCAACTGATTCCCTAACGACCTCTCGTTATTGACACGGTTTCTTCGTCTCATGCAAATAATGACCAAATGACCTCTCCTTACAGCCTTCGTCTCAGGCCACAAATCCGGGGTCGTCGAACAAGTGGACGTATATGGCCTGCTGTGCCGCGCCCTTCAGCTGTCGTGCCACGCCTACAATGGCACAATGGAACACGTGGAGGACTTCTTCGACACGGGTTCCTCCTCCGGTGCCCCGTTCTCATCCCATCCCTCATATCTCATCTACCTTTTCGTCGGTGTTGCCTCATTCATCGCCTTAGCTGTGGGCGCCACCAGAGGGCTTGGTTGAGTGACGATAAACGGGGATGTTTGAGAGTGGGGAATGAGGAAGAATGAGTTGCACGGTGTCTTACAGAGCATAGTGGCGTAATTGGAGATTTTGGGAACCCGAAGGGGGATTTTCCCTTGAGAGGCGCCCAGGATTTTTTGGATTTGCCAAGAAATGTATACATGATAAAATGAGAAACAAAGTGGTTATTTACTTGAACTTGAAAAAGTAATCAGTTTTCCTGATAGGAAGACATTTATAATTAAAATAGAAACATTTTGGGGTCCCCTACCCTTGAGGGCCCGGAGATGGTGAAAAATCGCTCTCATTCCCAACAACGCCACTGCTAAAGTGTTTGTAAATGAGTTAAAAACTGTTCGTTGTATGCCAAAAAAAAGAGTGAAATAGTGTGTGTTGTGATAAGTAATGGGCCATTAGTTGATTTTACTCTTAAGCTTAAAGACATTTTAGTCTGTTTCTGTTCCCCACTCTGAAAGAAAAGTAGAAGAAAAAGTATTATATTTCACTCTGTGTAATAATACAGAGAAGTGCTGGTGTCATTTTATTACCCACGTGAAACCTGACTGAATACTTTTACTAGAATGTTTAGAAATAGATTGCAAAACATTTCATATTAACAGTAAAATTGCATAAATTCAGTTTAGGAACCATTAATTGGGTTGCTGATTGTATGTATTCATTCAGTGCAGAAAGAGGAAATCTAAATTTCAAAAGGAACAGTAATTTGTAGTAAACACTCAGGCTTGCTGCATATAATACAGACAAAATATTTTTTAAGATATTCTGATGGATTTTCTAATAATACTTGCCATTATATCTGTATCCATCATTTGCATTTTGTGGGTGAATTCTTTCACCTCATTAGTGTTTTGTGTTATTTTATAGCATAATCTCTCTTTTCTGTCATTATGGTCTCATCTCCATATATTGGGTAACAATATCATTATTTATGCTGCAATTTAAGCATTACTCTAAGTTTTTGTAAGAGAAAACTAGTTGCAGATAAAATTCCAGATAAATTGTTTGGACTTTAAACTCCTGCTGTATGATCTCAAATACAATGAAATTGGCTTATCAACTTTGGTTGTTTCCTAAGGTATGTGTCATGAGTGGGTACTAATGCCCTTACATGCTGTTATCATTTACCCAAGCCTGTGAGTATGAAGTGAAGTCTGAAATAAAACAAGATAAAAATCAAAGACAAGAATTTCAGTTTCAAACCCCAAAAGCACTAAATGCACTGATGAAATGCAAACTGCACCTAGCACAGCATAATTACTTCACACCTATCAGGAAATTGTCTACTACAGTATCATCTACAATCATTTCAGTACTGCTTGCATGTTATTTTACAAGTATAAATAAGTAAGGAGTTAAAAAAATTACCCCTTAATAAATCTAAATATAACAGGCTTTGAATGGAAAACATTTTGGAATCAGAAGAATCATTTTGCTAATAAGGAATACTCAAAGATATGGTAGATAATAGTAATTGTTTATTACTTTCTTTTTGCCTTATCTATTGCTTGTGAAGCTTCTTCGTCTAATCAGAATCATTATATAACATGGTAATGCTGCACTAAATATTTCTGTATTTCTTCATTTAGGTATCTTGTTAATTAAAGTAGCATGGTCATTAATCACAATATTGTATAACACCTCTGTGGCAAGTAAGTATATCTGTACTTATGTCATTCAAATGAGCTCAAGCAATTCACATAATGTTCTTGAATACATACCAATCAGAAAAATAATTTATTCAATCACTGGCCTTATCTCTTTCATCAAAGAACACTAAGCTTCCAATACATACCCCACATCATCACAACACATGTAATTCAAGTATATTAAAAGGAGCAACATTTCACATATGACCAGTTAATGGATACTTCATATGATTATGGGATATTGTTTAATTGTTTAATTCACCTAGAAACACATCACATTATGTTGCACACTCACTGGTTGATGTTTTCTGGAATACTATGTAAACAACTTCTAGCAAAAATGCTGTTAGTGATAAACAAACAAGTACATATAACATAATTTTCAAGCTATGAACTACCTTCATGACTACATGTACAATCACAAATAATAAACTTTTCCAGTTAGTAAAATGGCCATACCTCAAGCAAGTAGAAGGTGAAAACTAATAATTTTGCATGGTTAAGAAGAGATTTCCATTCTTGACACAGTTATCAGGGTGTAACTGTAAATTTAGAAATGAAATACATTGTACAGAATGAAAATGCCTTCACAAAATGCAAATAATAAATATATGGAATGACCTGAATCACATAGTTGCTGTTAAGGAGAATTACATAGGATATTCATATGAAATATCTTTACATATGGGAAATATAATATTTCTACCTGTATACATATCTAAATAAATATTAATTATCATTACATAAAATATCTATTATAGAAAAGTCTAGGGAACAGCTACAAAATATAGATATATATGTGGCAAAAATAAAAAAAAATGATCAAAATGTCCCAGAGCAAAGAACTATGAGGAAATTAGTCAATATTCTATTTGTCTGTGAAAATATAATTGTATTTCATTTCTTATGTCAGAGGACAGACCATCTGCCTAAATCTGTGTCACTAAATATCAAATATGCAAATAAAATAACCATGAAAAGCAAGTTTAAGATGAACATATGACTTGATAAGGTTAATTCAATGATATTTTTAATGAACAAAAATCTACCAGTTACAAATTTTACTGCTTGACTTCATATTACGAGAATTCTATGAGGACCATCTAGCATACACAATTGCCAGTCCAAGTTGGGTAGTGGGCAGACAAGAGCTCAAGAGACTGCAGATAAGCCAAGAAATACAGAGCTGAGATTGCATGCATTCTCTGGTTTCTTTCCTTACCTTGTTCCTACAGTCACTATGAGGGAAAAAAATCACCAGCAGGCACACAATTCACATTCTATTTTCCACCAAAACTGCTGTATTATAATCATTGCTAGCCTTTAAAACCTTTTCACACTTAAATCAAACTAAATGAACTTCAAATTAAAAGTAATGAGGAGTACCTCAAAACCATCTAAAGTTTAAATGAAAATACCTATTGTTTATTTGAAAGTTTGATTTCAATCATCTAAATTTTATTTCAAAATAAATGAAGTGTAATATGAACCATCCAAATGCAATTTGAAAGAACCTGAAGTTCATTTTGAAACACACAAACTTTCCATATGATCACCTGATGACCAATGGAAACAACAGAATTATGCTAACATTAACCTTATAATGATAAATAAGGACAGCAATTTAAAGTATTTGAAATGTTAGGTTAAAAATACATGTTTGGCCTTAATGACTCCTGTAATACAGTTTCTCCACAAAAAATAATATCCATTATTGTAATTTTAATGGAAAAATGGGTAGAGGTTTGTCATGTTTAATTAACCACAGATTTCTGCAAGAATAAACCCATTAATCATAAAAAAAGATAAACTACTACTGACCATTCAGTATTTTCTTGTACTCCATAATTCATTCTACAAACAAAGAACAAAGGAATTAAAAACATAACAAGCATTCATAGCAGATACATCAATTGTTTTACACTCCTAGCATATGAAATAAATAGTAACTTTTCCTGGTCACTGAACTTCAAAATAACACTACTGTTTAAGCAGCTGCAAGTCTCAGGCTGAGAGCATCATCTTAAGAATATAAATAAATAAGTGCAAACAGGCATTATGGATTACCCACCCTGTTAACCACTCAGTGACAGATATGGCTATAGCTATCACAACGTAATCATGTAATACACGTATACATGTCCTAATTTGCTCAGTGACACACATCTCCCCATGCTCTTTTTATTGGCAAGCATTAACCGCAAACGTTTTCCTTGTCAAGTTAATAAGATCTATCCCTTGTGTCAGTAAATTAGAAGCTTGCGCCCTCCAAAGTATAAAAACAGAGGGCTATTCTATCTGTCAGCAGATTTCTTCCCTCTTAGCAAACAAGGGAAGAAGATTCATGCATTTTTTAGGTAAATTACAGGCCTGCTCCCCTAAATAAAAACTATTAGCCCCTGTATGGCACAAAAGATGGTTAATGAAGTTCTATATACTTCCTGAAAAAAGGTTAAAAGTCACTCCATCCCTTTAAGCCACAGATTGTCTGAAATGAGCAGTAGAACCATTTATTGAAGCATATCTTGTATCTTTATTTCAGGGACATAATATAGTATATATACCAAAACACTTGCAAATAGTCTTGAAAGGATTTAGACATCAGACAAACATTACTGTGATGCATATCTCAACACAATGATATTACACAAAAGTATTCTTATAACTGTATTTTTGGTATCTTCTCTTTGATTAATGTAAAAATGGCACAGTTCAGTTAAAATACGATGTACTATAGAAACCACAATATCTTCACATTATGAATGAAAAAATAAAAATGAATAAAAATCCAACCTCTTTAGTTTGAACTCAAACACATAGTTACTTTTTATACATAACACGTCTTCCTATAACAAAAATATTCAACTTATACTTTAACCAAACACTTAAAAAGTCAATTCATTTATCAATAATCCTTAACAAACAAAATCATATGACATGCATTTGTGCAAAGAGTTGCTCGGCAGACAGTAGAACTGTCATCTGGCTCTGTGCGCTTAGAGGAAATGCCTAGAAGTAGAGCCAAGGTAAAGAAACCTGGCTCACAGACTATGAACCAGATGCAATAGCACATACAACACACAGGAGCACTTCCAATATTTTTGCAATTCAAAATGCAAAACCATATTCATGACATTACAAGGATTGTCAGAACATGTAGCAGTGTACAGAGCTATAATATACAGGTTCTATGAAAACAATTCCTAAGTACTTTATAGCTACATTTATCTCTTTTGAATGTCATCCTAGGACCTCTTTAGTTATAGAGTGATGAGCAAATACTTGCATTTTTTTCTTGTAGTCAAGTAATATTAAAAAGATAATAATAACTGGGACATAGTTGATAAAGCTTGTCACCTCCTGAATAGGCTGACTAAATATTTATGACTAGAATTCCGAAAAAATAATAATTCTAAATATTACCTTCACTAACATGATAGTAAGAAAACAAATATATACAGATTTTATACCTTCTGGGATTATAGCATATATGTAGCTACCTCTAGCTACAAGTAAAGACTTGAACATATCTAGGAATTTCCTAATACTGCAAATTGATTAATGGCAAGTTCTATCAGTTACTCAACTGAAACTCAAAGGTGATTTCCAAAATATACAAAATAATACTGAGAGCACTGAATAACAAGGCTAAACCTGAATAATGTTTAATAATCACAAGCCTCTTCTTTATCTCCAAATACTCTCACACTTCTGTCGTCTCACTTGACACCAGTCTTACTTCTTCTGATGTCTGACTACCTTCCAGCTGATCCAAACGCCCTCTATTGACAACAGGGTTCTGCGCATACATCCAAGAAGCGTACGTGACCAATGCTATAGCAAGCACAGTCCACCAGCCAATATCAATCCCAAAGATGAGCTGTAAAGAAAGAGAAAAATAATATAACCAATGGAGAATTTATGCTTAATTCTGATAGTGTGGTTTTAAAATCCAAACAGATAATTCATGAAGAGGGAGAACCAGAGAAAAAAGGGAAACTG
>NW_020868291.1:347888-350388 GCF_003789085.1 Penaeus vannamei
GTACCAAAACAGAAGATTTGTCCTCCCGAACTGACTTGCCAATGACGTCACGAGCGCAAACTAGCTTGCGAGAGAGAACTGCGAGAATCCGCCTTGGGTTCCAGTCTGTCGTCGGCAAGCAGAAGAGTCCGTGACATCGTACGGGAAGGAAGGATTAGCGGCCTCTCTGTGAAGAGTTCTTCGTGTCATCGTCAGGCCGTAGAGGCATTATATTCTCCATCATGAGGTAGTCTATCTGGTGGCTTTTGTGTCCGTGCTAAATAGTTTGTCTGGAATCGGGGAAGAGACATAGAGGTCTTCAGCTCAGGTAGAAGTGTCGAGGTGTTCTGGTCTTTCTTTTAATTGTTTTTTTTTATGGGCGTTTTAAGAGATTGAGTGAGAGATGTGTGATTTCAGCCGCATTAAGTGCTATGTAAAAGTTCTATTTGTTATTGAATTGAATGTATATTCTAATTGCAGCACCAGGTTAAGTAGTATATACATATTATTTTTTTGTGTGTGGCTTACCTAGCTTTTAATGTAATTTCTAAGTGGCCAGTGACTGACATTCTTTAGTACATGGCAATTGTGATTCCAGATAAAACGCTATAATTCATTGTCCTGTATCTTCGAATGTCTAGGTTAACAGCAAGCTAGAGGTGCCAGAAATGAAAACAATATACCATCGTACTTTCTGAGGTTGGCCAGGAGGTCAGACAAAAGGGTATCTTGATGTCAAAATTATGCGTTAGTTAAGACACAAAAGAATGGTAAATGTTTGGATGACAACCACAAGTCGGTGTTTTTTTTGTTTCCAATTATTCTTGGTGTATATGCATGAATCTTGTCATTTTGTATTACAAATGACTAGTTTAGAAAATAATTGAAAGTATCAGTAACTGTTTATAATGTGACTGCAGAGCCTGTAGACTGCAACCCAATCACTGAATTTACCCACTGGGATGAAACCCCATTCAATTGCTGTGGACTTATTCTCTGTACTGCATTTTTTGAGACTTGTCATCTTTATTTCTGACATTATTCTTCTCCTGTTTGGATTATTAAAGATTGTGGAAAGCACCACTCTCAGCCGAAGTCTATCTTTCAGTGCATATGAGGTGAAGACAATGTTTTCTAGGAGATGTTGATATGATGGCAGAGCCCCCCCATCAACCCTCCTCTTGGCAGTGCCCAAAGGGCACACGCAATCACGGCAACTTAGATTGAGGAATATATATTTTTTTTAGATGGAGAATTACCCGTTGTATTTCATGTTGCATGTTTCCCTTATACCATATGGCTATGGAAAACAAAAAATTTCCGAGTCTGCCTCGGACATCTAACATATACATGAAAAATTTCAAGGATTTTGAATGTACACTCCCAATTATAAAGAAGATATTCCTTAATTTTCTGATTGCATTTTCTTCATTTGTATAATTCAAAGAGTTGTGGAGAATATTATAGCATAATAAGTTTCAATCTTATTAGAGTATCCACTTATTGGGTTTTGACAGCTATATATTCTTAGAATAATGATGTCAGGAAATTTGGGTGGGAAGTGTGAGATATCACACTATAGATAGAAAAAGGCAAGTCATTGTCATGACCTCCCTTAGGACTAAGACCAACGGATTATTTTGGTATCATGGCTGTGTTTATTAAATCTTTTAAAGAAATTCAGCTAGTGTGTTAGTAGAACCTTGAAGATAAGTTCCATATCAGAGTGATAACTCAAATATAGGGATCTTATAGAGAGGGAAGATAGTGGAGTCACAAGGTCTCACTCAGACATTCCAAAATTATATATTTTCAGATTAGTCCAAAACTTTAAGAACAATCAAGTGAGATTGTATTGTATTATGTAACAAATCTACAATTCTACATATGTTTTTGTCTTCTGATTACAGTAGGCTGTGGCTGGAAATATTTTACTTACATAAAAAGAATAGCTGAAAAAAGTTGAAAGATATCCCATAATAGGCTATGAGTAATATTCACATAAATGGAAAAAGGGTGATTGCATTTTGCTCAGATATTATTGCTTATGCAAATTGTTTACTAACAATAGTTGACTCAAAATTTCTTTGAAGAAATTATATACTGCTTGAATAGCATGTTGCATATCTATGTTCCAGATAAGGTTAACCCAATATACTATAAATAAAGTGCCTCCTCATTATAATCATTTCTTTTTAAGATTGATAAAAAAGGTCAATATAGATTTTTCAAGCTGTACAGGGCCTGTCAGTAGAGGTAAAGAGCTTTTTCTGCATATGAATGAAATCAGGCTGTTGTACAATGGACTGATAAGAAAACGTGAGATTAAGTGCATAATCTTGACCTTGATTTAGTAAGGTCAAATTAGATAAATGTGGCCTTAAAATGTCATAAATGTTTAGGTGTGTTGTGCTTAGCATCAGGATATCCTACAGAAATGATTGTCATTATAAGTTTTTTGGGAAAAAAAATGCATATATTGTGTGAAACTGTTACCAGCATTAAGTGATAATTTTTTTTC
>NW_020868291.1:362888-375388 GCF_003789085.1 Penaeus vannamei
ATCTGCCCTGGTTAGTGCCTCAGGTGAGGAAGCATAATGAATAAAACCAATGCATTAAACTGGTGAGATTAAACAGAATGTACTTGTCTCATTTTTTGCTGATAGGTAAGAGAAAAAGGGCCATGATTTGCTGTGACTTTCTCTTAAGTTGGAGAACAGGCTTCAATACAAGGTATACTAGAAATGAAGAGCCCTAATTGCAGAAACAGTGAGGATAACTTAACAAAGAAATGCAGGAATGGCTTCTTACATGTCCTGTACTGGTCAAATAGTACTGGACATCAAGATAAGTAATTATTGTATCCTCCCAAGATCATAGCCATGAGGACACCTTGGACTCTTGTGACAAGCCTAGCTATGTCACAAAGCCTCTTAAACTACTTAGATGATTTGTGTGGTGACAGCCTACTTGGATGAAAAGTGACCTAGCCTAACAGGGGTAAAAGTTAAGACACCCATTGGTGGAGAAGTCAAGTGACATGCCCTTGGTCCTTGATTCAAGCTGGGTCAGAAATGGGTTTAGAATGGATATCTGTCTCCTGCCTCTCCCCTTGGTCAGGCCTCATGACCCTACCTTGCTTCCCAAAGACTGCTGGTTCCTTCATACTTTCAGTAGTATTTGCTAACCACACTGATTTTCCCTGATTACCAATCAGTTGTATAGTTCCTCGTACATTAAGGGTATAAAACCTATTGAGGCTAATACCTTAAGGTGGAATCCTCAGGTTGCTGGGATGTGAAAACCTCACATTGGTAGAGAACTCCATTAAAAGGAAATGGAAGAGAATATTTTAGAAAAGAGAAATTTGGCAAAAAAAAAAAAAAAAAAAAGAATAATAATAATAATAAAAAAATAAATAAATAAAATCAGAAGAGGATAAATGTGAGGAAGTCTTGCCTCCAAGGGTTAAAGTATCAGACATTTGATCCAGAAGATGTATTGATTTGTAGGAAGGAAAGATAGCTAGAAAGGAAAGTCATGACTTGCAACCCAGTTAGGAGAGCTTGTACAGTAAAAAGAAAGATTTACAGGGATGCTTGGAGAACAACAGCTCAGTTTTACAACTGTAGATGCATCCATAATCATTCTCATAAGGACAAATTTAGAGAAGGGAAACATTACTTGTTTCTTTCTTTAGTTTGTTTGCTGTTGATATTTTGCTCTATACTCTACATTTACCAGTTTTAGTTGAATCATAATTTTGAACTGATTAAGTTTGTGTGCATTAAGGTTTTGCTTCTGTATCAAGAATATCATGGCTATTTTTATAATAAAGTTTTTTTTTTTTCATTATACATCTTTTTTAGCACAACCAAAAGTGTTGCAAAAATACTTCTCTCTTGCAGAAGCAGCCCAGACTTCGGTAAAGCAGCCCAAACCACAGCCACTATTTGAGAGCATCACAACATTGGGAATCTCGTATTTACACATAAGTCCAAAACTAAGGATATGTTACTTCATTTCCATACTGTTTTTTATGTCCTTTATGGGAGATAGTGTAGAGGTTCCCCACCTACAGCTTTTAACGGGCAAGAAAAGTACTCTTAATCAGGTGAGTGGTTGAGATGCATAATGTATTGAAAATAATTTTGGTATAATACTTGTATTTTATTGGTGGTGTTTGTTTTTAGTGTTTGTCTGAACTGACAGCCAATGGACACCTGTGGCTTTAAGGGTGGTTAGTAGTGGATGAATGGGTTGAGTTTTTATTCATGTTTTTCAAAATATGTGCAAAAGCTTATAGCTGGAAAACAATTTTTTCCTTGAAATGGTGTCATTGTTGTCATTATTTCCTACAGGTTTTTGTGAAACTCGGATGGGGATGGACTTTCTCCATTATAGGCATTTTCAGTCTTTTTTCTCTTCTAATTCACAAAGACTGGATCAAAAGGATGAAGTGCATTGCTGTACGTTTGGCTATCACAACATTCTTTTTTTTCATATGGTGCTCGGTATGTATTATATTTTTCTCTTAATGTATTTCACAACAGTATTCACTACAGGTGAATAATAGTTATATAATAGTAATAATAATAATAATAATAATAATAATAATAATAATAATAATAATAAGCTATACCATGCAAACTTTTCAGTGATTCAGACAACCCTTTCGTCCCCCCACCACTTTTGATAATGAATTCATCCAATTTACACCAAATTTACAAAGTCATCTTAGAAAATTGAGATTCTTCTAACTTCAAAATTCATAATCATATAGTAAAGAAGCATTTACTTGGGTTAACAACTCATATCATTTAAGTATATGAATTGTGGTTAACAAGTATTAACACAATACAAATATATGTTAAATACAGTTATCTCTTCTTTCCCCAGATCACCTTTCCTACCATTGAAAGGTATACTGGCTACTGTATTCACAACGGTATTTCATTCTCCTTCGCCAAAAGAGAATGCGTTAAACGGCCAGAACATGAGTATGTCTCCTTCGATATCTCCGGCCATTCCTTTCTGCTGACCTACTGCATTATGATCATAATTGAAGAGAGCAAAGAGATGTTATACTTTCTTCAGCTCAGTAGATATTTCCGAGGAGCTCCTCCCTTAGAAGGAAACGAATCTCAGGTTCTAGACAAGGAGGTGAAGAACCTAGAAAGTGTATTTAAAATAATGTCTCCATTGATTATCCTAGCTTTTATGGCCATGGTGGCAATTTCTCTGCTCTGGGATTTGATGTTGATTGTAACAACCATTTATTACCATTCATTGTTGGAAAAGTTACTTGGCACAGTGCTTTCTCTGTGCATGTGGTATATTTTATACAAGAGAATCTTTTTTGTTTTGCCTGAAATATTGTAATAAAGTTTATATAGAAAGCCTATAAAGAGTACAAGAAGAAATGTTAAATTTTGCAGTCTTTAATTTAGTAATTGTCTTTCTTTTGGTAATATCCATCTTTCTTCCATTGGATATGAGAGGAACTAGTAATTTTTAACAAGAATATATATTTATTTGTATATATTGTGTGGAAGTGTTTTCATTTGTAAGTATGATAAATCATACTATGGTAATCAGAAAAGTTCTTTTGCAAAACTAAATAGCTGTAATACCAAGAATTTCTGCTTATTTTATTGATAAACAGATGTATTTTTTCATTCTATCTAAAGCAAGGGTCACTAGTCTTCTCTGTCCTGGGATCCTTAGACAGCTTCGCCAAAGTCAGGTCGGTTGACCAATCAAAAGCTGCAGCCGGCCAGACTTTGGAGAGGCTGTCTAGGGATCTCAGGACGGAGAAGACCAGTGTGACCTTAGCTGAAAATGACTCTTTGTTTAAGCTATTCATTTAAAATGGAAGCTATGCAACTATTCTGTAAGCCTTTTGTATTGCAGAGAGGACATATATTTTTAGCTTGAATACATTTAGTGCTCAAATAAATTTTCTCACATTTCATTGGCATGATGCTCATCTTAATCAACCGGGGACAAAGAGCAGCTTCAACTTCAACTACCAGAGAGAGAGAGATAATATGAGAGAGAGAGATAATATGAGAGAGAGAGAGATAATATGAGAGAGAGAGAGATAATATGAGAGAGAGAGAGATAATATGAGAGAGAGAGAGATAATATGAGAGAGAGAGAGAGAGAGAGAGAGAGAGAGAGAGAGAGAGAGAGAGAGAGAGAGAGAGAGAGAGAGAATATGAGAGACAGACACAGAGAGAATGAGAGAGAGGGGGAACAATGAGAGAGAACAATGAGAGAGAGGGGGAACAATGAGAGAGAGGGGAACAATGAGAGAGAGGAAACAATGAGAGAGAGGGAACAGAGAGAGAGAGGGAGAGAGAGAGAGAGAGAGAGAGAATATGAGAGACAGACAGACAGAGAGAATGGGAGAGAGGGGGAACAATGGGAGAGAGAGGGAACAATGAGAGAGAGGGGGAACAATGAGAGAGAGGGGGAACAATGAGAGAAACAGGGAACAGAGAGAGAGAGAGGGAAACAGAGAGAGAGAGAGAGGGAAACAAAAGAGAGAGAGAAAGGGAAAGAGAGAGAGAGAGAAAGGGAAACAGAGAGAGAGAGAGAGAGAGAGAGAGGAGGGAGTGGGGAGAGAAAACGAAAGGGAGGAAGGCATACTTCTAGCCGCCTCTATTAGGTTCCAAGTAGTTCCAAAGAGGACTAAAAAAGTGATTTTGCTTTTACATGCACATCTTCAGAATTTAATGGATGCCACATTTGGATTCACATAGCATGTTTATGAAACTCTTGTAATTAACAACCTCCCCCCACCCCTACTCCAGAGATGAAAACTCAACAAAACATCCTCACTAACTCTACATCCCAGAATCATGGCACTTGACATGCATATCGAACAAATGCCCATTAACAGACAGACAATAATGACAAACCAGCACAACTAATCACAACCCGTGTCTCTATAGGTATATGGAATTTGCCATAACTCAGCTTCCAGAACAATCCTTCCAACTGACATACAGACATACCAGAAAAGAAAACTTTCTCCGAGACCAAACATACCTCTGCAGACTAACGCAATAGGCATACAGGATCAAAACAAGCACAGAAAATACACAAAGTTCCTTCCAGACCATGCAAGTAGACCAAAACAGTGGACAAAAAAAAATACCCAAACAAAATAAAAAATACAGAACTTCCTCCCACACCACATACATCTCCCATACCAAAACACCACAATCAAACCGATAAACGAAGTTCTTTCCAGACAACGCAAACTTCTGTGAGACCAAAGCAACAGAAGAAAATAAAAACACCCGAACAAAAATTGAAATGCAGAACTTCCTTCCAGGCCACGCAAACCTGTCAGACTACAATGAAAAAGGAAAGAGAGAAACCACGAAAGTTTCTGTCAAGAGCTGGTAATAACAATGTAGGCCGACAGAGGTGACTACCCTGAAAAAAAGATGAAAGACATCACTAGACGTGCCCCTTCCTTCGCCTCAGACTCGTCGAGGTACCATCTAACACGGGCAGTTAATGAGGAGAATTCAGAGGTCCATTAAGCATACGTTAGAATCGACTGAAAATAGATGATAAGCGTGTATATTAGACTTTACTGAAGACTTGGATCAGATCTGCAGCTTAGTTTCCAGCTGTGTGTAATCTCAAATATCTCATGAAGGAATTTAAAAATCTAAACTCAAAATGCGTAATTTTTACCTCTCGCCGAATAGGCTGGCGTGAATCTCATTTTTCCGTGAACAACCGCTATGGGAGGGTACTTTTAAACGAAAGCCCAGGTAAGAGATGAGTGCTCGATGTGGGTGTGATCCTAATCCCAGTTTTATAGTTCCCTGGTGTCACAAACCAGTTATGTTGTTCTAGGTCTTATTAAGAAAGAAAACTAACATATCCTAGAAATAAAAAAAACACGAAATTGGCGAGAATGACACGGGCATCATATCAGGAAATCAATAGTTTGCGAGAGATGAAATTTCGAGGCTAGATAGCTATTTTTGCTAACATTAGTCCTTTATTCAATACTCGAAATACATGGTATTGCCAATGGATGCTCACAGAACAACACACTCTTCTGGTAAGGTGGAGGTAGGTACACAATTTACACGCTTTGGGAGTCTTGACTATTGATCGTTTTTGCGGGCATATCGAGCACTCACTTGTACATGAATCAAGATGTTTCGTCTTATTTAATATAGGAGACTTATTAGTGTGGTTGTTCAATTGATGCACTTTCGCCTTCGAGCACACGCTACATGGCTCTTGTGTCTGAGAGCGTAGGCACTCTTCGTGTTATGACACGCATTAGATTATCAAGTCAGCTCTCTTCCACATTTTTATATTCGCCTCACACGTCACGAGTCGCTCTGCATTCATACTCATTCTTGAAGAGCTTAAACCAGGGATTAGTGTTACTGATCCTGTGCTATAGGGCGCACGAGAGTGTCACAGGTCGCTTTAGATGCAGTTCAGGGAGTGCAAGAAGGCGAAAGAGGAAAAAGCAAAGCATGGGATTAAAGTGGTATAGGAGAAAATATTGCACATGTCGGCACCTAAGAAGGATAAAAGGCGCTTGTCATAACAGAATTCATCGCAACCGATTTCAATGAATTCAAATACAGGTGGAAGATTCTAATCACACATAGATCTTGGTGTGAGTTTCTAAACACGCTCGCGTGTATATGTGGTTACCACATTGAGAAAGCCTTGCTCATGGATGAGGAGGCCATACTGTATGTCAGTCTACATCAATACGGTTTTGGATATATCGCTGTGTTTATATGGTAGAATCTGTCGCTTGGCACTCTAACTATGAGGTATAGGACTCTTGCTTCGATGCATTTGTTTGAGGTTCTGTATAAGTGCGATGGATCGAGATCTATTGCGCATATCATGCTAGTATCTTCTTCTCTCGTTCTTTGTTCTCATCATTTAACCTCCTGTTTATTTCTCAGTTCACTTCTCTCCTTCCCTTCTTGTTCGCATGGGAAGGTTTCTCTGTCCTCCAACTCGTCTGTCTTCTGTCCTCGTTCAAATTTGCCCTCCCTCTCTCTCTCTTCTTCTGTGTGCTCGCTCTCTATGCTGGTGTACACATGCATCCTTTTCTGTCCTCTCTCTCGTCGTTCGAATAATCAGTCAGTCTCTCATCTCGTCTTCTCTCTCTCTATCTACAATCTGTTTCATTGTTAACTTCGTTTTAAGCTGCGAGCTGTGACTTGATGCTATGGTTCGAGGACTTAATAGGAAAATACATATAGCTATCTATGCTAGTAATCAGACATATTATGTTTATTATATTACTCATTATAGATAAATATATTATGTGTATTGAGATAGAAGATAAGACAGTAAATTTATAAATGCAAGATTCATGGAATCCAGTACTAAGGACTTGCTTTGATACTTTTAAAGTCATGTATGAGGATAAGAATCTCAGAGTTGCAGCGAGATGTCGTATCATATTGATCATTCTCACTTTATATCTTATTTTATTTGTTGTTTATAATGTTTATCTAATTTAGAAATCTAGTAAGTTCGTTGTTTTAGAGAGGGGAGCGCTGAACACTTAGACAGATAATTTGCCACTCAGATGTGTGCTCAAAGGCGGATATAAGGGAACATATTACTCTATTGTTTCAAAAGAATAATCTTACGTTCGATTGTTGAACGAATTATCAGGCAAAATATTATCTCGAAGGAATATTAGTCACGTGAAGTCTTCCAAAGCCCTAATTGTGATACTACGGAAAGTCATGACATCATCAAATTACAATGTCCGCATTTCCATAACAAGTATAATGGAGAAGGGTTGATGCATGTGTTCCTCGCTCAACTCTCAATATTCACGCCTCACACGATTATGAAAACCTTCCTCACATGTTTATTTACGTCAATATGATTCACTTATACATACATGCATTGACTCCACGCATCTACAATAATAAACACGGTCTAGCTCTCAACTCACTAGTTCATCACGTCGTCCACACTGATTATCATCAAATTACTTGCACGCTTCACAGTGGTGAACTATGAACAGCCCCTGACCGCAGCTCTCTACACATCGAAAGGTCTTACTCGGACTTGCGCGGCGCGATTAGGAAGCGTGGCGCAACATGCTATAGCATATGACTCGTTCATTTGTATGGCACCATAGGACTGAATGAGATGCCGTTACACTGTGACCACAGGGTGGAGTGGGTGCTCGGAATATGTGAAAAGGAATTCTTTCGAAAACTAGTCGAGGCAACTGGAAGCGCATTCGCACACAATAACACATATGCACTGCCACCCACCTCGTCTTCGCTTGAGACAATTAGCAGTCAGACCCACTTACTCGATTCAGAGCTAATATACCTGCGAAACATGAGATACACTGCAATATATTTCTGCTCCAGTTCTCATAGGGGAGACCTGGTTCTCGCACAGACAGAGGCCTCGTTTGGGTCTTCTTGGTCTGCTGCAATACTCAGAAAAAGTTTGACATCACAAACCGACTTACACACTACTCACTACCACACACGCCACACACCACACACACACCGGGTTAATTGGGTTCACAACATCATGTATCACTACACAAAGTACACAACACATCTATCTAGTTAATACTATCCACACACAAGAGCTAGCAACACACACACCACAATGCGACACAATATTTTTTTTCCTTCTCTTCATTTTCGCTACTATTCACACACACAACACACATCTTATCTCTATCTATCTTTCTTTTTTTCCCCCCATAATTTTTTATTTTGGGACTCGTTTATTTCTTTCGACAGAGTACACACAGTTTTTATATCATTTTTTAGATTTACTTGTAGATATATTCTGTACATTGTTTGGTCAGGTTTTTATAGATCCAATAACCACAGTCCAGCATATATATCACATACACAAACACACAACACACAGACACACACCACATGTACAATGTATTTATTTACACCACTGGTAGGGCTAGTAGAACACACCACATATCAACACGATACATCACACACAAAGCCAACATACATGTGTATGTATGGCATATTGTGTATATTATATAATACTAAGTATATAGTATTAAGCACGCACACCTACATCACACACATAAGTATAAACTATAATATAAATAATATAACACACATTACACACACACACACACACATCACACACACCACACACACACACAAACACACAGTATATATATATATATACTATATTCATATATATATTACACACAACACACACACACATGTATATATAGGTGTGTTATATGTATAATATTCTATAGATTAATAGATTTATTAATACATTAATTAATATATAGTATGCTAACATATACTATAGATATACAATGTAGCATATGTATATACTATAAGGATTGTATATATGATTTAAGAAAAAGTCATCATAAGCTAAGAATATATTGCAAAACGATGAAAATAGTTATTCGCAGAATCCAGATAATATTCAACCATCTGAAATGAGGGAAAAAGCGCTGAGACTAGTGGAAGCACAAGAGACAGAGTGTCAGACAGGTGAAGCAGCAGGAGCAATATAGATACATAATCAAGAAGCAGAGATTATAGGATAAAGTGTATAGGTGGAATGGTCATTATACATATAGACAGCGATGAGATTTGATTAGCTAAGCGTCATTGTCATCACACATCAGTCATTCGGCATGAAGCTCACACAAAAATATCATCACCACACTCACCATATTTTAAATGACATATTCCCTCCAAGCCCTATCCACAATTAGCACCCATCTACTATCAGTCCATTTTTTTTTTTTTTTCATGTATCTACCTAACCATGACAAACTATTTCGATCCAATACATATTTTTGAACGAGGCGTCAACTATCAGTCAATCATTCTACAGATAGCATCATAATCAATACACGCACAGCACACAGGCTCGACCTTCTCACTCGAGCCACACGAACATCAGCTAACACTACACACACACACACACACACCACACACACATCATTCACACACACACACACACACACATTTACACGCAGTACGATATAGCCACACTATATTCACAAATCTCATACTGCATAATCACAACCACACACTATCACGCAACCTACATACAATACTCACAGCACTAATCACATACAGTACACAACCCATTACAACGTACACCCCATACACACACAACACGTACACACCCTTCACGTTGGACACACTCTACATACTACAACATCTACTAATCCCGGGGCAGAGAACATCACCATACGCACTAGACTCACTACTTCATAACACACATCTAGCAATAATACACACAATCAGCTTTCTATGACCCGTAACAAGCACACAGTATCATGCACATGTGGCCCGAGATAAATATGACATCGCAACTACACATTACTGGCACCGGTATCAATGGGATGTAGACACACACACTATTATTGCATAAATACACCACATTTTACCATCACGCGATATGGCACTTCGACTTACAAGACACTCTCATGACTCTATACACTAAACTACTACAGATTGGTTTTACAAAAATTCTGATGCCTTTTTGAAGATTTATTAGTGTGTATGTCGCAACCTGAAAGCGGGACGAATTGGGAAGTTTTACTTCACTAACATCCAATCGAACTAATCAAAACACACAACACTCATCACACACCAGCAACTATCAGCTATCATAATGCCATCGCGCACTCTATGGATGACAACGACGAAGGCAGCACGTAAATATACAACATCGTATTACAGTTAAGTGCGTTTATTTTTTTATAGTGAACGAAACATATGGTATTCGGGATTTACATGATCGCTTGGAGTCTCCGCGTCAATTGTGTTTCTAAAAGCTAAATTGCCCGAAGCATGTGATTTATTGTTTTAATTTTTCATTTCTAAAAGCTCATCTATAACATCGATATAATTCACGATAAAGCGTTTCATTACGTGCCTGTTGCAGCAGCACACTCACACATAGCACACACACCACACACACCACCACCACCACACCACGCACACCACACACACCACACACACACACATCACACCACACACACACACACACACACAGCACACACACACACACACACATTGCACACACACACACATGCACACACACACATGCACACACACACACATGCACACACGCACACACACATGCACACACACACACACCACACACACACACACACACACACACACACACACACACACACACATTGCACACTTACACACACACACACACACACACAACACACACACACACACACACACACACACACACAACACAACACACACACACACACACATGCACACACTACACACACAACATACACACACATTACACACACACACACATTACACACACTTACACACACTTACACACACATAACACACACTTACACACACACACATACACACACACACACACACACAACACACACACAATACACACACACATATACACACACACACACACACATACACACACTATCACCACACACACACACACACACACATGCACACACACACATACACACACACATACACACACACACATAACACACACACACACACACACACACAACACACACACACACACACACACACACACACACACACACACACACCACACACACACACAACACACAATATACATACAAACGTACATACAAACGTACATACAAACGTACATACATACATACATACATACATACATACATACATACATACATACACACACCACACAACACACACACACACACACACACTCACACTCACTCACACTCACACTCACACCACACTCCACACTCACACTCACACTCTCCCATCTCCCAGACACACACTCCCACTCTCCCACACACACACTCCCACACACTCTCACACTCTCCCACACACTCTCTCACTCTCCACCACACACTCACTCACTCACTCACTCATGCACACAAACATACACACATTTATTTACTTTTATTTATGTATGTATCTGTATGTATGTATATATGTATGTAACCATGACATTAATATTTCATAAGACTAATTGTGGTGAGATGGTTTAGAGTGATCATGATTATTTACAGAAATTATGGTCATTATAGCTTTGGCTTTATCTTCACTCTCTTGCATGGTGAACAGTTTTTCAGTTTCCAGTCATATTTTAGGACATGTGCTTACCAAGCCCAGGCTCTCCATGACGCTGTAAGAGGTGTGAGCTGTGGCCTTGCATCCAGCAATTCCCAAATTTAAATAGAGCCTGTGCGCTTCAAAAAATATTGTTTCAGTGAAAGATTCTGTAAACTCATTATCTGCTATAGAGTATGTTCGTTTTGGGTAATAGTGCATGAGAATCCATATTACTTTTCCCCTCAGTCAAGGTCAGCAAAAGGCTGTGAGCAAAGACTCTGACACGCATCAGCACCACTCCCCACCTTGTTGACTGAACCCCTTCCATTAGTTTATTTTCTGCAGCTTTTATAGACATGCACTTTATCCCCTCAGGCAGTTTTGTGTCTCATTATTTGGATATTTGTGCACTGTAAGCATTTTCTAGTCATTGTTTGCTATATTTTTTTTCTCACTCTTTCTATCTCTCTCTTTTTTATCCAGTTTTCTTTTTGGAAAGTATGTAATGTTGCTCACATTTATATGATTCTCAAATAAATGTGGCATTGCAATAGATGTTTCATTTCCACACTGCATTGGTAGTTGCCGTTGCCAAGATTGCCTGAGATTTCTGCTTGATTAGATATTGTTGTAGCCAGTACTTGAGATTACAAAAAAGGACCATCTGATTCGTTTCTTATAACAGATTTTTTAAACCCCAATATGCAATAAAATTCCATGTACATCTGTAGACTTGTATAGCATGGAGAAAGGGGACCTTATTCCAGCTCTTTCATAATGGAAATTTAGAGGAATGTTTACGGCCACATAGAAAGATGGAGCTTGATTTGGCAATACATAGAGGGGAGAAGACAGAGTAATTAATGGGAAAAGATTATCATGAAAAGAAACACCTTTACAGTCAGACTGCCTGGACCAGTAGGAGAGGGAGGCAGGTGAAAGGAGAA
>NW_020868291.1:387888-392888 GCF_003789085.1 Penaeus vannamei
GTCACTCTTTGGTTGTAGCTCTGTGAAGTATATCAGTAACAACTCTTACTGGGTGTGGGACATGTTGGTGAGTTAAACTTTTAAAAATCCTGGTATATAAAACATTTTCTATGAAGTTCATGTATGGGAATGTTTATTTATAATAGACTGTATCCTTTGTTTTTTTTTTTGTTATTTTTTCTTTAAGCTAGTGGATTTGATGTATTTATACTTGTGAGATAGTGTTCATAAAATGTTTATTTTCTGGTGGATATGATTTTAGACATGTATGCTGAACTGTTGATGTGTATTCTGGTTATTGTTACTGTGAACGAAAACTGAGGGAAAACTTTTCTTAGTTGTTTTAAAGATGTATACTGTTAGGATTTATTTGTTGTGCGTTTGTATGTATGGATGGAAGAAAGAAGTAGTCAGACATTTATCTTCCTTAACTTTCTTCTGTTTGCCATTGTCTTCAGAATGTATAGCATGTTTTGAAGTACCTTCCTTCTAAGGGCTCTTACGCAGATTGAGAAGTAAACTAAAAACCTTTCCTTGGAAATTAATACATGAACAGAGACATCCCAAGGGACTGTGATGGGTTTTGCAGCATCTAATTTGTACAAAACAGTAATTACAGTGCATGATATTTTCCATTATATGTTTTAGGCAAAAAAAAAATCATTATTTGTTAAAGTTGAACACCTGTGCAATTCACTGGTTACGTTATGTCCTTCAGGAAATGTTTAGCTTATAACACTGTTAAAGTAAAACCAAACAACAACAAAACAGTGTGAAAAAGCAAATAATTATATCAAGATTTTATGACATGGAATGTGTGGCAATTGAATTTATTGTCCTTTTGGAGAAAATCAAAGAAACAAAGCTAATATATAAAGAGCAGAAGCTTAGATGTCTGGATGCATGTTTGTGTCTTTTGCATGTAATGTTTTTCTTTTCTTTCTTTTTTTTTTCTCTTCATTTCTTTCTTGTTTTTATAGTAATTAATATTAGGTTTTGAATTTTTTTTTCTTTAGTTTTCTTTTCTGTCTTGTAATTGAGAAAATTGTGTATCTTATTTATTTTTCATCAAAATAATGAATGAATGTAAAGATACAATACACTAAACTTATAAAGAATAACTTTTGGAATGAGAGAGAGAGATGGATGTAGTCTTGTTTGTATAGGCATAGAATTCAAACAAGAGTTTGCAAAAGACGAAATGAAAAAGACTGTAAATGCTTAAAAAGACCTTTGGTCTAAACAAATATATATTTATGTAAATATATATAAACATTTATTATTCATTAGTTCTTTCTGTTTTATCCTATATTCATTCCTGGTTTTCCTGTTTTTGAAGTGAGTTAATCATTGCTTTTAATTTTCATACTTATCAAAGCCTTTTTTTCACGTTTGATCACATCTGTTGAAAAATAAATTATGATGTTCACCTTATTGCTGTTATTATTGGCCATAGTTCTTGAGGTCTCCATCGCCATTTCCATTGTTGGGAATCATCCACATGAAAGCAGACTACTTTTGGAATGTCTAGAATATCACTACCTTATCTAATCATCCAGATTGTTCCTATAATAAAGTGTGTCTGTGCAAAACCAGACATTGCACAGAGCTAAGTCTTTGTGTGTGTGCATCATGCGCACTCATGCTTGTGCATATATTCTGAAGTTGTACATAATGACCTTAAATTGTTTGTCATGCTCCAAGGCAGGTGATGAAGGAAGTGGAAATAGAGCTGCTCCCCTGCGAGGACAAGAAGCAGTGGCTGCGTATATCATGTACAGTTTCATTTCATTATGCATATACAGTTTTTTTGTTTTTTTTTGCCTTGCTTTCATTTCACAAGTCATTAGTTTTCTTTTGCCTGTGCTAATGTGCATCCTTAGGGATAAAAGGAAAAGGAGATAAAATGGCAATGCACCTTTCCTTCTGTGCATGCCTCTTTAAGGAGTGTTTGTTGACGGCTGGTAGACAGGTGCACAGACGACAGGGGACACTTGGGCATCGAGTGAGAGTCTTTGTTTGAGTGCATGGAAGAAGTTTTTTAATATTTATTATTATCAGTGGATACTGTTCAACATACTGTGTATGTACCTTAAATAAAATAAATGTATATAATAGTACAGTATATATGGTATTGAATATATTGCTGCACAGAATGATTGGCTGAAAAATACCTTTTGTACATTTGAGTTCCAGTATTTGTATAGTTGTGTATATTGCCCAAATCTTGAAGATTATGGTATTGTACCCTCCTAATCAGTAAACATTAAAATAAAAAATGTTTGTCTTTTGCTTCCCAATAGAAGTATTGGTCACGAAAATTCTAAATCATTTATGTTATCTAAGCTCACATATTTCAGCCCCCACAATCCCTTGCCCGTTGTTGTCGTGGGGGGGGCTTAGGAGACGGAGACTGAGACCCAATGCAGGAATCTCCCCTGCCTAGGGCCTCAGCCCTCGACTCAACTAATTTTGCATGGTCTCTTCCCCCTCCAGTTTTTTGTTTGCGTCCCTTCTCCAACCCCTTCTACCATCTACTTCCTAAGGTGTAAGAGCCGTGCTGAAAGGATGAAAGGCTGACCTTGTGCCAGTCCTGAACGGCCTGCGGGAACCGTAAATCTATCAGATTTTGCTGGGTGCCCAGCCATGTCGGAATCCCTGGCAATGAACAGGCAGATACTCCTACATGCTATGCCGCAATGTCCACATCACCTCAACTACGCTTCTCACATATTCCAGCTACGGATTATTACCCCCACTTTAAAACCTTGTATACCCGATGGCAATCTTTTTGGTCAAGCCTCCACAATAATAAATTACATACTGTAAAACCATCAATCTCCTCTTGGTCAGCTCCATTTCACAGGAACAGACGTTGGGAGGCGGCCCTCGCACACTTACGTATTGGCCACACCCGCCTAACACATACCTATCTAATGTCACGCTCTGACCCACCCCTATGTCCTCTATGTAATGTCCGTCTTTCAGTTCCACACATTCTCTTGTCCTGTCCACGCTTCAATACAGCACGTACCTCTGCTTTTCCACACCTAGCCTCCCTTCACCTACCTCCCATCACATCCTTGCAGAATCCCACAGCTTCTGCCTTGACAACCTGTTCTCCTACCTCAGACGTATAAATATCCTTCACTTGATCTAATTCCCTTACCTAAACCACGATAACCCTGTCACTCATCAACCCCTTACCCATCTTCAACTTTCCAACATTACTCTAGATAGTTGACGCATAGCAACTATCACCAGACATCACCCTTTACTATACCTTCCTATAGTGTTATATGACCTTAGATGTCTAGCACATTTATTTCGCATTTAACCATTAACCATTGCTACTCTAAATCCAGACACCCCAATCTCAACTACAGCCCCAACACCACCCCTCTTCCCTCCCCGCACCCCGACTAATGACTAAACGTTCCCCTTCCGCCGCACACTCACCTCCACCTACCTTTACTTTTATTCCTCAGACACCAGTCTATCCCCACACCTCCACATAAGAAGACCTTTGTCCCACAAAACTCTCCAACCAACTCCACTACAGGAACTATGAAAGATATTCAAAGCTATATGCTTGAGTCACAAAATTCCACAACTCATGCTCCCTCCACACTCGAAGTGACTGCCGCTACCCATCCCCTTCCCACTCATATTCCCCCTGCACCACTTCCTCCTACTCCCTCCCAACACAACCGACCCCCCTCAACTCCAACTACACGTACATTCTCCTTCCCTCCATCCCCTCTATCATTTCCACTCCCTCTGGATGCACACGTGAAACTCCCTTACCTAGACCAACCATAGCCCATTCACACAGCAAATCCTTTAACTAGCATGTTTATTTTGCTTTTAAACCATTAACCATAAATGCGCCCCTAATGATCTTAGATGCTGACGCGGCAGAAACTTTCAATACATAAAACAAATATCAGTCTTCTATATCTTGATTTAGCGTTTCCTGAAGTCTTGGGAAAGGCTGGGTTCCACCTCATGATTCCCTTCCGGACTGAGCACGGTGCCACAGACTGCGCTGAGGGCAGAGCCGACGAAGGCTCACGGGTCACCGCCTGACCTTGGGCAAAATACAACACGATCATTTGAAGCCGAACCTCACCGTGCACGCTGAAGATATCAAGCAAGAACCAGTGCTTGTGGCAAAGGTTTAAAGCTCAGTCCACAGCCGCCTTTGGGTTTTTACGAACTATAAGGACTTGATGCAGCCTTGTCTCACTGCGCGTCGCCGGCGCCGTGCATCCTCCAGTGGCTCGTGAATGTAGTCAGGTTGACAAACGAAGCTTGACACAGGCGGCACGCGTAGGGCTTCTCGCCCGCGTGCGATCTCAGGTGCGCCTTCAGGCTGGCGGTGTCGCGGAAGCAGGCGTCGCAGTGGGGGCACGAGTAGGGCTTCTCGCCCGTGTGGGTCCGCTGGTGCGACCTGCGGAGAGAGCCGGGATGGAAGGCCGGCTGAGTGTTATAAAGTCATAGGGTTTTGCCCTTGGTGACAACACCGAGGAGAGGAAATTCAGATATATATTTTATCCTGTTTTGTTTTGCGTTGCACTGGAGCATTATTAACAGGTCTGTAGACTCGAAAAGTGAAAAATAACTAGATAAAAAAACACAGGAACAAACCGGATCGAAGCATATTTTAGAAAACACAAAAACACCAGAAAAGATCAGCTGAAAAATAACCATACGCAAGATAACATAGAAGAATGAGAACACGAAAATTCAGGACCACAGGTTACCTTAGCCTGTCCTTCCGACTGAATCTGGCGCCGCAGGCGTGGCAGCAGAAGGGCTTCTCCCCGGTGTGAGTCCGCTGGTGTATCTGGAGGTGCACCAGCTGGTTGAACCTCGAGGGGCACAGCCCGCAGCCGAAGGGGCGCGTCGGGTTGTGGCGGCGGCAGTGGCGGGCGAGCGAGCCTGCGTCCCGGGCACTGGCCTGGCACTGATGGCACCTGCGAGGAGGCCAGTTGGAG
>NW_020868291.1:405436-417936 GCF_003789085.1 Penaeus vannamei
GAGGAGAAATGTCACCTAGGAGAGAGAGAAGACGAGGATGGAACGACGACGGAGCGAGCAGAGGGACGGGGAGGGACGAGCGGGAAGGAGAGAAGGGGCGGAGGAGTGGTACGAAGCCACTCGATGTACGAGACGGATGATGATACCAGAGAGGAGGGACGAGAGAGCGAGAGACGAGAGAGAGAAGGAGAGACGAGAACGGAGAGAGCAGAGAGAGAGAAATGAGGAGAGAGAGAAAGACTGAGAGAGAGAAGAAAGACGGAGGGCTGCGAGAGGCAGAGAGAGAAAGACTGAAAGGGACGCCCCGAGGTGAAGAGAGAGCATAAGAGAAGGAGGTGAGCGAGAAAGGAGAGAGGAGAGAGAGAAAGGGAGTGAGAGAGAGAGAAGAGGAGAAAAAAGGAGGAGAGGAAAGATAGATAGATGATAGAGGAGAGAGAGGGGGAAGAGGAAAGAGGGAGCAGAGGAAGAGGAGAAAAAAAAGAGAAAGAGAGGAGGAGAGGGAGAGAGGAGAGTAGGAACGCCAGGGAAGAGTCACGTCGCCACGCCTCAAAATCCGAAATGAATAATATCGCACCGTAGAGACGTCGTGAGAGAAAGACGTGAGAGATGGCAAAGACGTCCAGTCGAGAGAGCGAAAGAGAGAGAGAGAGAGAGAGACGAGGAGAGAGAGAGAGAGACGAGAGATAGAATGAGAGAGAGAGAGGAGAGAGAGAGAGAGAGAGAGAGAGAGAGAGAGAGAGAGAGAGAGAGAGAGAGAGAAATTTTCTTACTTTGGCTTCCTTATTGTCCCAGGGTTCAATTTCAATAACTTCATATTTGTAGGTAGCAAAGGGTGGATAATCTTCATCCTCATCCTTTTTCTTCTTCTCCTCTTTCTTCTCAAGAACTTTGATTACTTGAATATCATCATCCTCTGCTGCTGTACCATTCACCTTTACCTCCTCTTGTTCTTTCTTCTGTTCCTCCTCCTCTTCCTCTTCATCACTGTCTGCCATTTCTTCTTCATATTTGGCTATTTCTTCTGGTGTTGGATAAAAATAAAGAATTGGAGATGATATTGGAAATCAATCACATTTTTTTCCCAATTCAAGAGAAAATGCACCTACTATCTCCATACAGACTATTGTGGGGGGGGGGGGGGATCTCTTGATTTCAACAGCACAAGCAGCTACTTAGTAATTGGTCTGACGCTTATGATTTATTAAGTATTCTCTCTCACCCATCCTACTAACACTGAAGTCTCTTTAATTCCTTTCAGGATTATCCCACTGGTCTAAGTCTGGGCTTTGTATATCTTAATTATAGTGTTAACTGAACTTTTTATTGTCCTTAAACATTCAGATTAGTTACTAGAATTTGAAGGTTTGTTCTAATCCCTGTATTTAATTATGCCTCAACCTTTTAACCATTACCATCAAACATCCTATTCTGCAATAATGAGTACAAGTAATGATAAGCCTGTTTCTGATCAGACCACATGTAACCTGATCTGACATCCAATGCCAGGAAACTTTTTTTTTTATTCATTATATACAAAGATTTTTCATGCTGCCTGCTTACAGAATCTATTGTACACATTTCAAATAGCACTGGATATGGGTGCATATGATTAACTATTGAAAGTCCTATTTACCACAACTATAACTTCTCAAACTCTCATCAAACACTCGTCTACCACATTCATGGCATCATCTTACATGACCTGTCAAAAATTTGTCTTTTTTACTGTCAGCGAGATATGTATGACAACTATTAATGAAGTTTGGCATTATCTAGCAAGTTTTTTTTCGACACCATTAATCTTATTTAGGAGCCAATAAAGTAAACACATCTAACAATCATAAATATGAATATATACAAAAAATATCTAACTGCAAGTTTCTAACGACAAAACTTTATTGAAAATTTAATAAATATGTATCAGCAGCATCTACACCTTTTTTCGTGTATGTCTGTGTGTATCGATTTCAAAGAAACATGCAAATATTATCTACCATTTTCAATTATAATAAAAAACAAATATAATAACAAACACAAATCCTACTCACCTTGCAATCATACCAATGCTTGTTGACAATGGCCTCCACCTCTTCATCAACAAAGTAACGGTCTCTGATGAAGTTGAAAACATCATCGCTCATGTCAGCATAACGACCACGCCGTGTCAATGAGCCTATGTATATCATTGGTTTGTGAAGAGGCTGTTAAAAAAAATTAGAAAAATTATCCACACGAGCAACTGGTACTATTACAAGATCCCAACAGATTTTAATAGGGAATAATCTGTGGTTGCTTTCTTTTTCCAGTAGAATATATCATACAATGCAAAGATTGATCCTATATCCAAATGTCACTACACTCCCATGTAAGGAAACTTTTCCTAATCAATCACTCAAAATCACCACAAAACTCATCCTCCCCTAATAATAAATAATTATATAAAGCAATGAAACAAAGAAAAAAAATATCCTCACCTTTGGGACATTGGCAAGGCATTTTCTGGCCTTTGTCTCACTCTCCAAAGCTTCTGCATATGTGAGACCTGGTCGTCCTGTCAGCTCACAGGTCCATACCATAGCATTACACAACACCAATCTCTCCCAGTACTCACTGCAAAAAATTATTAACCATTATGTTACAATTCATGCAGTCTTTACACAGTCTACAATCCAAAATAATACGACTTATTTACATTATCAAAAATACACACGTAAGGAAAACAAAAAATAAAGCAGCAAATAAAATGTAAATAATGATTACTTTAAATTGAACCAATAAAGGAGGATTTTAGAAAAAAAAAAGAAAAGGAAAGAAAAATTAGAATTAACAAAACAAAAGAAAGAATGCCTGCTTAAAAGGAATTGTAACAAATTACCCTACAGAACAATTCTACCTGATACCTTCAGATGAAATAATGCTAGCTGAAGCTTTCTAGACAAAGCAATGAACTCCTTCAGAGAGAGAGAGACTGCAATGTGTGTGTGGTATGCATATCTATGAGGCAGTCTTGGAGTTGTCTCTGCATTAATGATTCTCTCTTAAACCCAAGTGAAATGCTTGCCAACTTTCTACTCTGGGCAAGAAGACAAACTATATATTGATAAAAAAATATATAAAAAATCCATGTTAAATAAAATTGTATATTGATAAAACAAATATGATAAAATTAAATCATTTTGATTAACATCAGTAAAGTTAAAACAGCAACTTAAACATAATAACTCAAAGCAAACTAACTACATATAAACCGATTTGGTGTGACGTCACGAGTCAAGAGTCACCATTCCACTTGGTAAAAACAAACTCCTCGCTTGCAGATGCTTCACAATCAGCGTGAGTGAAAATGGCGTATGAATGATTTGATTCTTTAAAAACCATGCAAAAAAGCGATATTAAGCAAAACTGGAAGCTGTGCAACTAAAAGAGTGCCCCAACTGTCTGCCTGATAAAATTGGGATCAATGATCCTTCGAAATATTAAATATCCTGACATCTAAGAATAATTGATCGACACACCATGTCATGAAAATAATTTTATGATAACATAATCTGCTACAGTAATCTATAATGATAGCTATAAGGTCATTTTTCCTTGAAATCAGTGCTATTTCCTAACCACTTTTCTTTCCATTTACTAGGTGTTTATACAAAGGAGACAATGAAGTCATGTAAAGGTCTATAAGTATGACTGATTTGTTTTCATTGGGATAGAGTCTGGGGGAGTTAGATCAGAGGATGGTTTGCCTGTAATTTAAGATTATGATAAATCAATTTATTACACAAAAATGTAAAATTGCTGTTGTGCCTTTTGGTGTATAACTGCTGCCAAAACTGAATTTCGGCAATGTTAAACTTGTTTGGTAGATAGTGTAGATGGATAGAATTTGAAAGTAATTATTTGTCTCTAGAACTTGAAAAGGTGTAAAATATTAATATGTAAAAAAATGTTCTGAGCAGATGTAAACAAAGTTTCCACCAGGCACCCAAATATTATCATCGTTCACCCTTTTCATGGCCTGTACCCATCATTTCCACTTTTCAGGTTTCTTTTTGCAATCTGGAAATATATGAAAGGTTAAACCTTACCTTCTCATCATGTTGTAGTTTAAACATACTGCATTTTCACTCAAAAAAAAAAATATATATATAATATATATATTATATATATATATATATATCTATATATATATATATATATATATATATATATATATATATATATATATATATATATATATATATATATATATATATATATATATATATATATATATATATATATATATATATATATATATATATGTATATATATGGGAGTTTTCGAAAGAATAGGGGTTTTGTTTTCACCAAGTGTTTGTTGCTACGGGCGGTTGCTAGGCGTTACCGTATTGGTTTATTCAGAAAAGTTCCACATGGAAAATCTAAAAATGGATTGCCTCTGAGGTTTTGAGTGCCTTTATTGGAGTTATACCCGACGAAAACTGTCTAGAGCAAAAATACAAGTTCAAACAGCTAAAAGGGGCATGAAGTATATAAAGGAGTACACATTTAAAAGAAATACACAAAGACCATAAAAATGACATAATATTAACCCAAATAATAATAACCATCATAATAATTTCACACTAATAAGGATTTACAAATAAAGTTTAGGGTCTCCCACCATCACCCCAATTACATTTGGGGTTTATACGAGCCAATATAATGTCACCCAATAATAATGAGTGTCCCATCGAGCAACTGTGCAGCTCTCCAGCCAGGATGTGAAATCCTTTGGGTTACATGAACTTTTTGTAATTTGCCAGAGTACTGAAAATCAAGCAATCCCTATGACTTCTAAAACAGCACATATTACGCAATATGCAATTCATGAATACCAAACAGAAATGTGAAACAAAAACAAAATCAAAAATCTTAAAATTATACATTTTTTTTCTTGAATTTTCTCATTTACAGAACTACTTTATTCTGAAAAGTTAACATGGATGTGATATATCATAATCATACACAATCCACTTACATATTCAACTATCACTATTACTGAAAAACTTGTGAAGGAATGGCATCAGTGTCCCACTGATTGTGTAATTCAATCTCATTTTTATATCCATTTGGCTCGGGGTAAATAATTTCAATCATGGCATGGTTACAAAATGAAATATGTCACTCAGGCCACACTGGAAGTTACATAAGGCACTCCCAATAACATTGGTGTCAAATTAAAATTAATATGGGATACCCTCCAAAAAATGGCATTCACTACACAATGCATAAATAGTGCGAAGGGAAGTCATCATGAATTACATTTAGTTTTGCCCCCTCCTTTACGTCTCCCAACTGAATTCATATCAACCACCTGTACTTTGTTAAAGCATGGGTTCAAAAGATACCCAAATCCATATAAAATGTCTAAAATCAAACTGTCATTGGTATCTTAATTATTTTTTGGTGTATCCATATAATCTATAGTACATCTAATATTCTCAAAAATAAAAATATGAAAAGAAAATAAAGATATTTTGTAAATTACCATCAGAATCACTACTAGAAAAAAATCAAAC
The DNA here is from genome assembly GCF_003789085.1 of Penaeus vannamei. Lineage (NCBI taxonomy): Eukaryota > Metazoa > Arthropoda > Malacostraca > Decapoda > Penaeidae > Penaeus > Penaeus vannamei. The sequence continues at coordinate 410,997 of NW_020868291.1, forward strand.
TTGGTATCCCATTATATTTTAATGCCAATCATTCATTACACAATGACCAAGAGTTTATATCTCTCTCTCTGCCCCCATGATCATCCCTGCAATAGACTCATTCAACAAACAAATGTTATGATTAAATTCCTGAAAACAATGCACATACTTAGTAAAATCAATGTAACGACAATATGTTAATAACATTAACAAGTAATGACGAAAGCAATTATTTTTTCCAAGCATTTCCTTTGTTTTCACTGCTGAAGATGTCAGACCAATGGATAACAAAGACAACAGCTTTTCCCACATTTTACACAAATGCTTGCAAACATTGTTTACATATACTTTCTCTTACAAAATTGTTAGAAAACTAAATGGTAAAACAGTAATCTTCAAACACCCAATAAATATAAATACCAAAGGAGTAGGCCTACGATACAACCAAAAAGGAAAGGAAAGGGAAAAATAATCTCTTTTTCTTAACCTAAAGCAATTACACATTAAACCATAAAAGAAAATAAAAGGTATTTTTTCCGACCCTCTGCCCTCTAAATAATGTGACGTAACAGAAGAGCAAAAATCTGCCAATGGAAACTTGAGTCTACGAACCACGAAGGAAAAAAATTACGAAAATAGAGCAGATCTGGAGATCAAATATGAACTCCAACAAAATACTCACTCGTAGTCGGTGAAGACTTCATTGGTGATCTCGCAGTAGAAGACCTTATCTTGGTCGAGGAGGCTGGACGAGGGCTCCTTCCTCGTGAAAGGTCTCTTGTTCAGAAGCGGCATCTCAGAGGAGAGTCATGGAGAGTCCTTCACCTTCTTCTCTTTCTCTTAGTTCCCTTTCCCTCCTAGTTCTCTTCTCGGTCTCAATCCCTTTCTTTCCCAGTTTGGCTTTTTATTTCTCTCTCTCGTTCTTCAATCTCTTCTTCTCCCGCCAAAGGAAAGAAAAACAGAAAGAAAACAAAAATCAGCTGATGGGCACAGCTGACGACCTCCCGACTGGACGCTTCGTTTACACTCTTCTTCTTCTCTTCCTTCCTTCCTCCGGGTTTTATTCAGATTCTCGCGCCGTCTCTCCTCTGACTCCTATTCGGTCCTTCTCTCTCTCTCTCTCTGTGTCTATCTCTCTCTCTTTCCCTCTCTTCACACGCCGCCACCGTCGCCACACGACACCTGAACCTGCGCGGGAAAGACAACACTCGATTTAAACTAAACGCTGCTGGACGAGGCACCGGAGGGCAGCGCGTGCACCCCGGCGGCCAGCGTGAGCCCGTGAGGCCGAGGCGAGGGACACGGAGGCTTTTTCCTCAGCTCGGAGGCCGAGTTCCGGCACCGAGACAAAGCATCAACACCAACTTCACTGTTCTCGAGACCTCAACTTTCCCGGGAGTTCGATGACAGGTTATATAATCGCGTTTTTCACTCGATCAACGCCGCTTCCGCCTCGTTTCGGGCGACTCGACTAAGCACTGATGACTTATATCAATATTTATCATGAAAGCAAGTACCACAGAGGCAAAAGGCACATGATATTAGGAAAAATAACGAGGAGCCGCAAGATTTACTTGATGTTTTGAGTGAGTGTGGGGGCGGAGCTTATTGTGGCGGTGAATCGTGATTGGCCGAGACATTCCCACAATTCCCTAATCAACGACAAACGAGCATCGCCACGCGATTTTGGCGCCAAATTTTGGACCACACTTTGAAACTTGTATTTCGAATAAAATTTATTCTCTAATGATTATCAATTTTCAGACAATAAAATCCTTCAGCACCACTGCAAGTTAAGATATGGTCTAGTCATTTTGCTTGTCATATTGCATATACTTACCTCTCTTGAAGCAATATACGACAAATTAATTTTTTTCTGAAGATTGAAAAAAATATGAATGGAACGATTAATTACAAGCATTTTAAACATATCAGTATATCCATAATTCAACAAAACTACTATTCACACATATCTAATCACACAGATAAGTTATTTTAAGCGTAACCCTTTAATGAGATCTAGGTAAGCGGTTAATATTCTATTTTATGGTTAACGGAACGCCGAATGATATTTTGTACTCTCGTATTTTATTTAAATTGTTTCTTCTTCACAACATATACAAATAATGTTAATGCGACACTGCATAAGTAGAATTGGCAATGTTATCAAAAACACGAACATAGTTTTCTATGCACTCCAAAAGCACATCCAAAATAAATGAATAGGTTCACGTCACATCATTGAATATTTCTTATACTAAGATCGATATTAAATAACTTAAATCGATTATGAAAGAACATTGCGTCGCGAGTAACAGTGCAAATAAATAGCATATGAATCCATACACATTGATATATGCATACACACATTCACACACATGTTTGTATATATGTATATTTATATATATATGTGTGTGTGTGTGTGTGTGTGTGTGTGTGTGTGTGTGTGTGTGTGTGTGTGTGTGTGTGGTATATATGTATATGTGGGAGGTGAGTGTCTGTGCATATATGCACACACACACACACACACACACACACCACACACACACACACACACACACACACACACACACACACACACACACACACACACACACACACACACACACACACATACACACACACACACACACACACACACACACACATATACATATATTTATATACATATATATATAGCATCTCACTCTGCTTATCTATCTATCAATCTGTATGTCTATATATCTGTCTATCTATCTATCTCTAATATATATATATATATATATATATATATATATATATATATATATATATATACAGACTTATGAGAATAAGGATCTCTAAATAGGTATAAATGCAGGTCAATTCACTATATACTTTTTGTATATCAAAATGTTTACAATTGTACAATGTTGCGTATATCAGTGTATCAAGTACATAAACCGTTTATATGCAAAAAATAAACAAATTTTCTTTAGAATAATATTGCAGCATATTTTAACATCGTTTCGTATTTCACCGCATGACAGCAAACATCTATCCTCAACACAGAACTAAATACAATACGGTTTACTTAACAGCATAACACAGTAAATAAACCCATATCGAACGTCAGCAGAATTTAAAAAAAAAAACGACGAGCAAGTGACGCAAAAATTCATTAAAAGACTACTTTCTCTTTCAACGCGACGCCAAGGCTGAGGCGCGTACTGTCCAATGGCGGATGTGCCGTCCACGCTCACTGGCTGGAAACGGTGGTGTGTTTGGCTTCGATCTCCACGTGCATTATTTAGACGCGTCTGCTGCTCTTCGGGAAGGAATAATTCAATTTTATCGTAATTTGGGGGATTTATTATTCATAGGAGTGTGGTTCATGCGTAAATTGATTGTTTTAGTGGGTCGAAGCTATCAATATTTTTCCATGACTTGCTCAAAAGCTTCTGGAAGACACTGATCAGCATAGGGCAAGGTAGCGATGATCAGGCCTGCTATAAGATGGACGCTCGGTTTCGTTATTTAGCTAATTTTATGCATGAAAGAAAATGAATGCGCGTTTTAGTAGGTCGTATTTATGATAATAGATGCCGTATTTCAATTTCTTGTTCATAGAAGTTATTAAGATGAGTCATAGATGTTGGCGAATGACTCACTTCGGATGAACTACCTCCACAGTAGCCGATGGAACCGCGAATTTTGAAATGGTTTCATCTGTGGCGAAGTTGGTTTCTTATTTTCGCTTTTACGGCAATTGCCTTTGTGTGTGTCGTGCAAAGCTGTTGCAGTTTATTTTGCAAATGCATTCAAGACTACTGTTATGATCGACATCGACATATTTTTTGTTACGGTATTATTATCAGCATCATCAGTGCTTTGAGGATAATCATTAATATTACTTTTAATTATTATTACTGTATTCGTGTTTCATTAGTACGATCACAGGCGTCACCACTATCACTACTCTTATTACCATTAGCTTTATCATTATCATAATGATCTTTATTAACAATTTTGTTATAATTGCTAATGTTATCCTAATAATTACTGGCAATATAATTCTGATAACTATTAGCATTGTTATCAAAACTATCACCAGCGATGTCATTAGCACTATCACCATCATTATCATTATTATCATAATCGTTAACTTGGTGATCATCGTCATAACTATCTCTAATGTTGTCTTATTGTTGCCAAACTCCTCTTTTATGTTTATCAAAATAATATAATGTTTACGACTTGATCTCGATAACAATAGCGATAGTATTAACAAAAACGAAATCTTTATATATCATAATAATAAAGACAGAAAATATGAACTTAATACAAACAAAAATGGTAAGATTTATAATCATACGAATCATGATAGCAGTGATAATAATTATTATAGAAATTATAATGATAGTAATGATGATAATGATTATGACAATAATGTTAACAGCAATGAGGAAAATAGTTCTAATGATCATAATATCAGTAGTTAATACTGGTTTAATAAAATGATGATCATAATGAAAATGGTGTAATAAAGGTATGTTGATATTAATAAAAATGATAATGATAATAAGAACAATAATAATGATGCTAAAATGATAATGATGATGGTGATGATAATGATGATGGTGATGATAATGATAATGATGAGGATGGCGATGATGACAAAAACAATGATAATGAAGACAATAATAAATATAACAACAACAACAATCATTATGATATTACTAATGATAAAATTAATAGTATTAACAATGACAGTGATAACAATAATAATAATAATGATAACTATAATTAGAATAATCATAATGATAATAGTTACAATAATAACAATAATGATAACAATAACATTGATAATGATGACCACAATACTACTGCTAATAATTATAATGATGATTAAAAAAACAATTATAGTAATGATAATGATAATAATAACAATAATGATAACAATGATAATGACAAAAATAATCCCGATAATAATGATAACAATGATGATAACAATGAAAATAATAGTGATAACAAAAACAACAATAACAATAATATAATTACGAAAAAATGATAATAATAGTAGTAACAGTCATTATTAAGATAAGTATAGTAATGGTGATAACAATAATAATGATAATGATAATAATACTGACAAAAAAAAAATAGATGTAAAAAGAATAAAGATGATGATAACGATAATAACAACAACAACAATAATAACAATGATAATGGTAATAACAATAATAACAATAAAAATAATAACAATGATGATAATAATGATGATAATAATAACAACAACAATAATGTTAATAATAATAATAGTAAAGGTGATGATGATAACAGTAATAAGAATCAAAATCACGTATATAACGATGTTAGCAATAATGATAATGAATGGTGTATTAATCATGCTAATTATGACAAAAACACCAAGAACAGCAATGATACCCAATGATAATGATTGTTGAAAATTTCACAACACAAAGCACGTGTTATGATTCGAAAGTATAGGCCTATTGTATTTGCTTTATATGTTGACTTTTTACAGCAGCTGCCATGTACTGTATGTTATCTATTTACTTCCATATTTACCCACGGCCTTGGTTCTAGTCTTTCTCTGTCCTTAGCAACGTATCTCTGTCTCTTTTGTCTCCTTTCCTCAATTATGATTTATTCACCTTAGGTTTTAGAAATATTAATCGCATATTTCATTATTTTTGGTCAGCAGGGCAGTGACGTGTCTCTTATCAAATGATAAACAATGTGAATAATTCTGAAAAATGTAGAAAAGGTTTGAAAGAGAATGAATGATCTCTACACAAGAGATGTATCTGTTCGGTTTTGAATATATCTTCGCCAGAAATACATGTATTTGTATTCGAAACCTACCAAATACATCTGGATTGTGAAGACATCCCTTTTCATTCATACCTTTTCTATATTTGTCAACATGAATATGGTTCATCAATTCTAAAAAAAATGGTAAAATAATTTAGTTCGTGTGCTTAAGAATGAGAATGTTGCTGATTGATAAATTCTAACAAAGGATCTATTCATTAATTCAAGAATGAGAGAGTTTCAGATCAAACTATATATATACAAGTATTCATGGCTTGTGAATTAAGATATTGATGATTGATCTTTTAATTTGATAAGGAACTAGGTGCGATGTGCTGTCCTACTACGACAAGTATGTGGCAATATTTCCCCGTTCCTCTTTTTGCACAGCTAACAGTGACGGTAAAGGGAGAATGTGTATAAATAGGTGGAGTAAACTATTATCAAGTGTGAGTATAGTTTTAACAATTAACTCGCTGTTTGGTGGATTTGGTTACAAAGGTGGAAGTGATAATTATTATAAATTTTAGTGTAGGAGCAAGATATAGTTAACGAGATGAATGATCTTGTTCGTTTTTTCTTAATTGTAGATTCAGTTTGGGTTCGAGAACTTTCAACTCTCCATCGTGCAAAGTGACTGGTTGGCCAATACTTTTCTTTAATACTGTCCACAATTATTTATTCATTACTAATGGAATTAATTGTTTTCAATAAGATATTTTGATTTATGAAAATAATTTTCCATGGAACCCAAATGAATGAAGATTCTAGAACGAAAATTATACTGAATATTGAAGGCTAGTGACAATACATAAATATTCAGGAATTATTTCTCACACAGATAATAACTGTAGCATCAATAACAGCAGCAAAAGCAAGGATAATGACTATAATACTTATATAAATGGCAGATGGTGATGGCAGCAAAGAATGACAACAGCGGAGATTAAAATAACAACAGGACACCCATTTTAGTCAAACTATTTGGGTGAAATAAATGTGCTCTCTATGTCACAGGAATATAAGAACCATTTTCCTGATCGCATTGAAAAGCATTTTACTAATGTATATGTTATTCTATGGATATTTTCGATACAAAAATCAAGAGAATCATATGGTCAGTGAAATTATTTCTCACCAAAAATCCAAAAGATACAGTGATACT
>NW_020868291.1:422936-435436 GCF_003789085.1 Penaeus vannamei
GTAATGTGAACATATCGTAGTGCAATAAATGCATGGCATTTAAAGCGAGTGTGAAAAGATTTTTTTCTTTTTTTTCGCCAAATCATAACTTTTCAATAACACAGATGTGTTAGGATTTAAAAAATACCGTTTGGGAAAGATGATGAGGTACAACAACAACAACACTAACAAGAAAATCCACTTCTTTTCAAATACAATTGGATGATATCACCTTTACGCAATAAATTGATCTGTCATTAAGAAATCCTGCCGTTATGAAATTTTATATATACATATATTTTTGTATAATATTTTCACAAAGGTTACACATGGTTTCACGTGGATTGCGAAATCTGCTGTATTTTTTTCCTTCTTTTAACTATTAATGATTGTGAAAATTATCGTACGCAATAGGTGAAGAGGAACTACAAGAGAGAAGCGTTTTTATTTAAGATTCTACGATTGTTCATGACATTTAGAATAAGAATTATGATACTGATTAAGTATTACAGATAAGCTTGAATTTAAATGATATTGACATAAAGAGAAAAAAAAATAATGTGAAACTAAATGCACATCAATAATTAATGAGAAATCATCTAGGGATCGAATTCCTGCAAAATAAAAGAGAATTAACTTTAAGCCCGTAGCCCTCCCTCCAACTGTTCCGCTCCGAAATACTCAGCCTTTTATCAGTATGTTTATTTGCATGATGCGAGTGCGTTTTAGGGAAGGGGTACTTGCCTGAGAGCATATGTGCTTGCGTATTTTGTATATTTTCACGGGCGTACAATGATATTAGGGGCGTGGGCGGTGCGTATTCTCCGTGAGCGCGGCGGGTCACGTGATACGCCATTAGGGTTTTGGCGGCAACGCGGGTGTGAGTGCGTGTGTGCGTGCGTCTTCTCGTCTTCTCAGCCCGGTGGATAGGAAATGCGCGCGTCTATCCCGATGTGACTATCCTGAGCCCATCCTGCTCCTTGACCATGACTAGGCCTGGCGTGATGCATGTTTGTATACAGAAGGATAGCGCCAGGGCAGCCTCGTTAAATTCTCTCATGAGGATATTGATATCTGAGCTCCAAGGCCACCATCCCACTTCACTTTGATTACAACAAAGCAGAAATAGTTTACTGTAGGTTAGTGCAGGCTGGGCGCGGCGTGTATCTGAAGGCTCCTGCTTGGCGAAGGAAAGTTATTTTGTTCCGTGTTTCATCTTGCCATTTTGTTCTGTTCATGCCACGTGTTTCTTGTTGTAGCAGTTGGGTGGTTCAGATAAGTCGATGCGAGCTTTACTTGTGGAGGGAGTTAGGAGGGCACACACACACGGACGCACCTTAGAATATAAGGTAATATAGCTAACCTCATTTTCAGGTAATTTTGACGTATTTTGGTTGAGACAATCCTTTGAATCCTGGACGAAGGAGTCGAGAAGCAAGCAATACGATATTTTTGTTCTAGCGGAAACAGAATTAATAATCTGAGACGAAACTTGTTCCATTGACATTAAGAAATCATAGAATTTAGAAGACGTATATGATATATCTTATTCCCATTATAATGCCAGCAACTATGGGTTAAATGTCATATCTCACATAGACAGAATGTACAAAAATATTTCGAGTCATTTTTCTTAAAATGATCCTTCTACATTCTTCAAAGATTATTCCTGACTTTTAATCAAAACTTTTTGTTTGAAAACTCTCTTTATACTTTTAGTTTCCAGCGGAAAAGATGGAAAATCTCTTGTTTTTTCTCAGTACTCTTTGCTAGAGAAAAATATGTCTTTATCCGTTTTTATTCCTTGTCTGCACGCTATCTATCAGCCAGTTTCTATTAATTTATTCTATATATTAATTTTCTATTTTTTCTTTCTATCTGCCAATTAGACTGTCTATATCTATCTATCTATCTGTGCAACCATCTACATATCTTTATACATCTATCTATCAATCAATCTATATGCCCAGCTATCTATCTCAGTGTCTATTTTTCTCGGCCTATATTTCCCTGTATGTATGTATGCATCTATTTCCCTGTCTTTATCTATCTATTTCCCTGTCTATATGTATTTCTCCATCAACAGAGGGAAAGTAAAATATAAACGGCGACATCTGCTACTTCATCCCACGAAGAAGAAGAAGAGAAGAGAAGAAAGAAGAAAAAAGAAAGAAGAAGAAAAATAAAGAAATAAAAAGAAAAAGAAAATGACAAAAAAGAAAAAGAAAAAAAGAAAAAAAAGAAAAAAAGAAAAGAAAGGTGTTTACCACAGTACGAATGGAAGCCATATATATAGTAATACATGTACTGATGAAGCTTTAGATTTACCTTCTATATACACAGATGGTAAAAAAATAGTGCCTAAAATGAAACAGATGGGAACGACATAGCCATCTATAACTCTATTTTTCCATGAATAACTTTAATAACCTCAAACGAGTCAAGATCGCAATTAGGGTAGTTATCCCTGAAATACCACTGACGAGAAAGAAAACGAGCTGATGGCTGTGACGCATCGTTTGAAAAAAAAAAAAAAAAAAAAAAGACAAAGAAAAAGAAGAAGAAAAGAGGCAATAGTAATTATTTCTCGTCCTTCACACGATACAGCCCTGATTAAGGTCCTTGGCCCCGACTCGAGAAGACTTAATCAGAGGGCGCGAAGAGAAGCGAAGAGAAGGAGATTGATTAGAAAATTTGCACCTTGGCACAACTTTTCCCTTGTTCCTATTCCGCCAAGGAGGAGGTGCATGGAGAGAAGAGAGAAGAAGAAGAGGAAGAGAGATAGGAGAAGTGAAAGGGTAAATAGATTCCACCAAGGAAGAGATAATTGAAGAGAAGTGAGAAGAAGAAGAAGAGGAAGAGAGAGAGGGGGGAAATAAAAGGGTAAATAGATTCCATCAAAGAAGAGATACATGAAGAGAAGAGAGAAGAAGAGGAGGAGAGAGGGGGAGAAGTAGAAGGGTAAACGGACGAAGGCAGAAAGAAAGAATAGCAGGATAGGGAGAGAACCAAAGAGGGAGAGTGATAGGAAGGAAAAAGCAATAAAAAGAGAGGGAAGATTAGAGGGAGAGAGGGGAAAGAAAGGGAGAAAGGAAAGACGGAGAATTTAGGGGAGGTCAAGGAGGGACGAGACCGTGATAAATGGATAGATGGATGGTATGAAGATAGATAAATAGATAGATAGATAGAGATAGATAGATAGATAGATATTACATATATATATATATATATATATATATATATATATATATATATATGTGTGTGTGTGTGTGTGTGTGTGTGTGTGTGTGTGTGTGTGTGTGTGTGTGTGTGTGTGTGTGTGTATGTGTTTAATGATAATAGATAGATAGAAAGAGAGAAGAAGGGGAAAGAGAGAGAGAGAGAAATAAAGAGCCAAAGGCAGAAACAGAGACAGACAGAATGAAACGAAAGACGCACAAAGCAACGAAGCAATAAGCAGAGAGCAGCCAGCGCAAGTCACTCGCAATTCTTACACCAATTGGAAACATCGTACATAAAGCATAAGTGCCGTCGATAAGGATCAAGGCACCATTGCCGCGACACGCCATCTCACCCTTATGGAACGGAGGAAACGTCATCCTCCAGAACTGATAACATAACGCCGCTAGAAAACCTTTCTCTTTTTTCTTAGAATCGATAAGAGGAAAAAGAAATCTGTAAATCTTTAAAGTGAAAGATAACTGCGTTTTCGGTATTGCCAAGAATCTTATACAACAATCTTGTTTCCTGGGATTTGTTTTGTCTTCTACCGTATAAGGACAGGGAAGGATATCACGAGGCGGTAGTTACACACATGTAAACAGATCAATATCTATTTCCTATTAGGAGACAAGCACGACCCGCTGTTATAAGGGAATTTTATGTTTAATAATGGAGCTTTATTTGTGTTTATGTGTCTTGAAGTAACTACATAGTGTGTTCTCCAGGCTTAATACTAAGTAATATTTTCACAAGTATTCTGAGATGCTTGCAATAATTCCACAAAGGTTATCTGATATGTGAAATAATCTCGAACTGAACGACATAATCAGAGAGAAGTTTGGTTTGCTTTGGCTTCTACTTTTTATATAAATTGCAAGCATATTTATTACTTCGATGACTGTAGATTTTATTGGCCAATGCACGGCTTATGCATAGTAACTGTAAATAAAATAATGAGTCTAGAGCCATACTTTGTAATCATTCCATGCTTATCACGGATATTTAGCAATATCCGAAACTTATAAGGGTAAGAATTACTTAGAATACTATCTTTCCCACAGACAATAGCCACGTCACTTTAGTGAAAAAAGAAAGAGAGAAGGAAAGAAAGAAAGAAAAATTTCCATCTAATTACATTAGATATATATTCAAAACGTTTTCTCGTCATGATAACCATCAAACACACACACACACACACACACACACACACGCACACGCACGCACACACACACACACACACCTTTTTCCTTTCACACACACATACACGTAACTCCCTCCCCCTACACCTTCCCACCCATCCACACACACCTATCCCTCACCCCCACCCTAACCCTCCTCATACACAAACACGTCCTATACCCCCCCCCCCCTACGCACACCTCACACCCCTTCACACACGCACCAAAACACTCGAAGTTCAGTGACGTCAAGAGGAGTAGTAATGAGGACAGAGGAACGAGGAAATGAAGACCTCAGTTTGTCCGATGACTGAGGAGAGAGGATGGAAGAGAAGAAACTGAGGAGAGGGGAATGAGGGAGGAAATGAGGCGAGAAGATGGAAGAGAAGGAACTGAGGAGAGAGGACTGAGGAGAGGGAAATGAGGCGAGAGGACTGAGGAGAGAGGATTGAGGAGAGGGAAATGAAGTGTGTGAATGGAAGCGAAGAAACTGAGGATCGAGGAGAGGGGACTGAGGCGAGAGGATTGAGGAGAGAGGATGGGAGAGAGAGTAATGGCGAGAAGTGATTGAGGATTAAGGAAAGAGGATTGAGGAAAGGGGTTTGATGAGGAGAGAGAAGGAAGGATTGAGGAAGAAATGAGAGGATTAGAATTTAAGATTTGAGGAGAGGTGATTGAGGAATAAGTTTGAGAGAGAGGAGGGATAGGATTGAGGAGAAAGGATGATTGGTGATTGAGGAGAGTGGAGGGAGAATGAAATCTGGAAAGAGGAGGGGGAGGAGAGAAGTGAGATAATGATGAAAAAGCAGATGGATAGATGGGTGGGTGCATGGAGAGAGAGAGAGAGAGAGAGAGAGAGAGAGAGAGAGAGAGAGAGAGAGAGAGAGAGAGAGAGAGAGAGAGAGAGAGGGAGAGGGAGGGAGGGAGGGAGGGAGGGAGAGAGAGAGAGAGAGAGAGAGAGAGAGAGAGAGAGAGAGAGAGAGAGAGAGAGAGAGAGAGAGAGAGAGAGAGAGAGAGAGAGAGAGAGAGAGAGAGAGAGGGAGGGAGGGAGGGAGAGAGAGAGAGGGAGAGAGAGAGAGAGAGAGAGAGAAGAGAGAGAGAGAGAGAGAGAGAGAGAGAGAGAGAGAGAGAGAGAGAGAGAGAGAGAGAGAGAGAGAGAGAGAGAGAGAGAGAGAGAGAGAGAGAGAGAGAGAGAGAGAGAGAGAGGAGAGAGAGGAGAGAGAGAGAGAGAGAGAGAGAGAGAGAGAGAGAGAGAGACAGAGAGAGAGAGAGAGAGAGAGAGAGAGAGAGAGAGAGAGAGAGAGAGAGAGAGAGAGAGAGAGAGAGAGAGAGAGAAGAGAGGAGAGAGAGAGAGAGAGAGAGAGAGAGAGAGAGAGAGAGAGAGAGAGAGAGAGAGAGAGAGAGAGAGAGAGAGAGAGAGAGAGAGAGAGAGAGAGAGAGAGAGAGAGAGAGAAGAGAGAGAGAGAGAGAGAGAGAGAGAGAGAGAGAGAGAGAGAGAGGAACAGACAGACAGGCGGAGCCAAGCAGACAGAGTACAAAAGAGAGAAACAAAATCTAAGACAGAGACAGATGACGGATCAAGTAAAGAAAAAAAAGAAAAAGAAAATAAATAAAGAAAAAAACAACGTAGAAACAGCTGCGGCAGATCAAACTCCAACCGAGGAAAAAAGAAACAAAAAACATACAAAAAACAAAACAAAACAGAACAATGTGTAGAAAGATAGACGAATAACAGAGAGGGCAACAGGAGGAAATAGGAGAGATAAACAGAAACAAGGAAAAAGAAAGAATGACGTCAATTCAGGCTCGAGTGTCATGTCATACAATGCCTAACACTCTTGACACTTCTGAGGAATGGCGTAAGAAAAGAATGGAGGAGCCCTGTCTCCATGACACCAAATGACAACAGCGATAATATTCTGTCCATCTGTTTTGTCCGTCTATCTGTCTCTCTATCTCTTCCTCGCTTCCTCTCTGTCCTTTCTTTGGACCTACTCTCCCTCCATATCTATCTATTTATCTATCTATCTATCTGTGACAGGATCTGGCAGCACGACATCCGCTAACTGATGTCCTGTGAAGCCAGATCCCGGAGATGCTGTTGTGCCGCCGAAAGGTCAGCCGAACGCGCGGCCCAAATAACTACAGAATTCGTAGATGTGTGTGTGTAAAATAAATGAACATATATAAAAATATACTGCATGTTAATTTATCTATCTATCTATATCTATCTAACTGTCTATCTATCTATCTATCAGTCTACACACACACACACACACGCATACAAACACACATAGTAATAATATACATAGTAATAATATATGTATGTTGACGTAGGGTATGTGAGCGCGCTCCTCATAGCCCTCACATGCATGACATTTCGCTTTACCACAGTAGGATATGTCACAATTGGCACCTTGCATTGGCTTCTGTTTATAGCTTAGATTTTAAGTGTTTCTCTTTTAGTTTTTATATTGTGTTCTATATTCTACATTTCACAATTTGTTCTATATTTCATAACTTATATTTTATTCTATATTTCATAACTTATATTTTATTATATATTTCATAACTTATATTTATTCTATATTTTAACTTATTTTATTCCATATTTCATGTTTTAGCGTTCATTTTGTTAGTATACGAGGGAGAAAGGGAGAGGGAAAGATATTTTAATTATAATAGTAATAATATTGATAATAATGATATTGATGATGATGATGATGATGATGATGATGATGATGATAACATTATTAAAGATTATAATAATGATAATACTAATACTGATACTAATATGATGATGATAATGATAATTATGATAATGAAAATGATGATGATTATAATGATAATAACATTGATAATGGTAACGATAATAACAATGGTAACAGTAATTTTAATGATAATAATAATCACAATGGTAATGATAATAACTACTGCTACTACTAATAATAATGGCAATATAAATAATAACAATATCAGTAATGATAATGATGGTAATAAGGATGATGACTATAAAAATATTAATGATAATAATGATAATAACAACAACAATAATAATAACATTGATAATGATAATGACAATAGCAACAATAATGATGATAATGGCGTTAATAATGATAATGATAATGAAAACGATGAAAATGATAAGGATAATAATCATTATTTTGATACTAATAATAACAATAGTAATGATAATGGTAATTATGATAATGATGCTAATAATAATGATAAAAGTAATAATGATAGTAATGACAACAACAGTGATAGTGATGATGATGATAATAATAGTAATAAAAGTGACAATTACAATGTTAATATTAGAGAGAATGATAATGATGATGACGATAATAATAATAACAACAACAATAACAATGATAATCATGATAACAATAATAATGATAATGGCAATTATGACAATGATGATATTGACATCAATAATAATAATAATCATAAAATGATAATGATAATAATAATGAAACTGATAATGATAATGGTAATAACAAATATAATGATTATAATAATGCTTATGAAAATGTAACGATTATAACGAAAGTTGTTGACACCAAGAGCGCTACTTGGTTTTATCTATTACTAAACCCTTGTTTTTTCTTTTTTTGGGTGGGGGAGGGAGTAAAATAAATCACACACACATTATATATATATATATATATATATATATATTATATATATATTATATATATATTATATATATATATATATATATATATATATATAATATATATATATATATATAATATATATATATATATATATATATATATATATATATATATATATATATATATATATATATATATATATATATATATATATTATTATTTTTTTTTTTTTTTTTTTTTTTTTTTTTTTTTTTTTAGGGTTCAATAATCTTAAGACTTTTTGTTGATTAATTTCTTAGTTATTGGCAGTTATTGATTCATTCACGAAGCCCTAAGAATATGGTTAAAAATACTGAAATCAGAACATACCTTTAAAAGTTTATTCGTATAAAAAACATTAAGGTTACGTGAAGTACTGGCAGCTTGGCACGGGGACTGTTTGTAAAGTGGGGGGGGGGGGGGGGTCATGTCATCCCCCTGGCAAGAACTTTGTTTTATAGACCGTCCCGAAGGATAACACTTATCTGCCCTTTCTTTTTCTTCTTCTTATTCGCTTTTTCCATTCTTATTTTTCTATTTCCATTCTTATTTTCGTTAACTTTGTCCTTCTATTTTCTTCTACTAATACCTCTTCTTCCTTTTTCAAAACTAATTTTCTCTTCCGCTTACTCCACCTGTTTCTTCTTCATCACGTGCAAGTGAAAGCAACAAAGATAAACAGGAAATAGTGATAAATAACAGATATTATCAAATTATATCTTTCTAGTTCGAGAAATTTTGTCTTCTTTATATTCCATAATTTCATACGTTTATTATTTATCACTGCTGTGGAGAGTAATCAACAATCCATTCGATTAGAAATAAGGAGAGAAGACCAAAACACGCGTCTCTCTCATGCGTGCATCTTTCGAAAGTTGCATCTTTCAAAAGTTGCATCTTTCGAAAGTTTCATATTCAAAAACTGTAAATAATTAACCTTTCCTCTTAACAATCTTCATAATATTATATTGATGATTTATAATTCACAACAAATTAGGTATATAGTTTCATCACTGATCATACAAAGTTTAAAATTTCCCACAACTGCACTATCATAGAATAATGCAATGAAAGGGGAAGAGAAGAGGAGTGAAGAGAATTGCTGATGGTTAGGACATTTCAAATAATAATATCACGAGGAAAAAAGAAGGCGAAAAACTTCCAGAATTGAACAAATATTATTATACTAAAGAGAAACCACGAACGGTTACGCAATAGTAGAAAGATTAAATAATACTGTGAAAACATATACTGGTTCGTAAATACATTAGCTTATACAACGATATAGTGCATGTAACAAGCGAGAGTGTGAATAGGGAGATGCCATATAAAAATTGCGGAAAATAAGGTTATTTGCAGCGGGACCCTCAAGCGGCGTGACGTCATAAAACTATACACAGGGTACGCAGACAGCATATTTATATAAGCTCAATTACCCTAGCTTGTACCGTAAATCTGGAGCTTATACTTTGTACAACCATCAAATCAAATTTGATATATGCTTTTGTACAGCTCATGTGATTAGAAGGCTATGTAAGACTCAAAACACAATATTAATAACCTGATATCACTTTTATCTATAAATTTATTAATATATTATGTCCACGTCCACCAACACGTTTATCTATTGATCTATCAGTCTATGCATCTACGTGTCTATATATCTGTATATCTTTCTATCTCTTTATCTATCTTTATACATATATGTGTGTTTGTGCTTATGTATGTGTGTGTATGTGTTTGTTTGTGCGTGTATGTGTGTGTGTGTGTGTGTGTGTGTGTGTGTGTGTGTGTGTGTGTGTGTGGTGTGTGTGTGTGTGTGTTGTGCGTTGTGTGTTTGTTCAACTGAACACAAAACCTTTGCCGTGCCTGACAATTCAAAACCCCAAACCCCACACTCGCTTTAACTGTACATCTCTGCCCCGCTTGTCTCATCCCGCCGAAGAATGATTTATATAAACAAACACCGAGCGCCACCTGGGTCAGTGCGGCTCCATCCGCGTCCGAAGACAGTACCCCTTTCTGCTGGCTGTGCGTGGGCGTCTTTCATTGGAAATCGATGAGTCGTTCAGCGCGACCTATCGTAAGATAAACACTGTTGATTCACGCCCAATTAAACTCAGATTGGTTTGGTTGTTAAGTGTGTGTATTTTCCTGTTGCTTACGCTCCTGGCTGGATTTTTTTTTTTTTTTTGTATTATTTTCCGGAGAAATTTCGGGATGATCGAATGAGGTTCTTGGGTCGGAGCGCGAATCGAGATGGGATTAATTAAGGGTTTGTTTGTGAAAGCATATTGATGCGATTCAGGTAACCAGAACGTGATGAATTAGATTATCAGATTACAGTTCAGACACACACACACACTCACACACACACACACACACACACACACACACACACACACACACACACACACACACACACACCTCTCACTCTCACACTCATTTCACACACACACACACACACACACACACACACACACACACACACACACACACACACACACACACACACATCTATATATGTATGTGATAATGATCCTCATGATGATACTGATGATAATGATGATGATACGATAATAATAACAATAATGATACTGATAATAATGATAATAATAACAATAATGATACTGATAATAATAGTAATAATAGTAACAACAACAACAATACTAATGGTAACGATAATGCTAATATTGATAATAATCACACACACACATATATAATTATACATACGTACATAGTTTGCGATTGAAGCAATTAAATGACTTCAGAAATCGATGCCTCATCATCTTGAAGCGTTTGCCCTTGTCTCGTAGGAGGCGGACACCTTTGGTCCACATTCTGCGCCTCTTGGTCTTCATAGCCTCCCGCAGTTTCAGTAGCAGGGAAGCGCAGTGAGCTTCTGTAATTGGAGTACCTTTCGCCAGGAAATCCGTCATCACTAGTCCATGCTGGTCACGAAAGACTGTGAGCATGACCTTGCCTGCTGAGAGGTATGACACGTGCCTTTGAGGGCAGTGAGTCAAAGTGCTTCCATTGTTTTGACTGAGCCTTAGTTTCTGGATTATAGTGATGGACCCAAGTTTCATTCTACATAATTAGTTTGCCAAAAGTCTTGATTTTCTGGGCATATGGCTAGAAATGCCTTGGTGAAATGGACTCATTGAGCAGACAACTTTTGCATATGCAGATGGTCATGATTTATTTTCTCCAAAGATTCAACACAAACCTTGACATCTTGGGCTGGCTGACGAACAGTAATACAGCGATTTTCCAAAATGGCAGTTTCCACTAGATGGATGGTGTCCTCACCAGTGGCAGCCTAGTCTTCACGAAAGTTCTAGGGCTGTTCTTTGCGATTTTGTCTCTGATTTGCGCAGGTGCCACATCTCAAAGTTAATGCTGGTAATAGATATAACGTAAATCATTATAGACCCTACTTTGATCATCTATTGTAATAATAAGATATGGTAAACATGGTAATAAATCTTACTGATATCACAACGCTAATGTTACGCATTTCATATATCTAAATCTAATATAGCATGGCTGCGTTTATTGTCATTGCATCAATTGTAAAGGCAGGCAATACTTTTTTTACTTAATGATATACATCAATGATTCTGAAGGAGACGGCTCAACTAACGTTTGATAATTCAGGAAAATTTGCATAAAAACTAATTTAAGACAGTCCTTATGCGTAAGGATAGAATTAAAGACGGTCCTAACGTTTGTGAAAAAAATAGCTTTAAGATATTAAAAAACGACTAAAAGGGTCTTCCGTTTTTTTTTCTCTTATTCAATCCAGAATAATCTTCAAATTTGTTTATGCTTCCATCAAAGTTTTGGGACAGGTGCGGAAGTGTCCCACGCGGGTGAGGACTGTCCTCAAGACTACAAAGCAAATTTACTCAAATTTGAAGGTAATTCTACTTCGAATATGATAGAAGAAACATAGAAGACCCTTTTGATTGATTGTCAAACATCAATTGATCGTTTCTTATATTTTTCAGTATGTATATATATATATATATAATATATATATATATATATATATATATATATATATATATATATATATATATATATTTACGTACACGAACAAGTGTATATGTGTGTGTTTGTTTTGTACAGGCACGCACATTAATCTCTCACCCCCTTCCTCCGCCTCCCTACCTTTCTGTCCTCAGTAATTCTTAAAACCTCCCAAAAAGGAGACGCCCATCTATGGCTCACTTCGCTTCCTGGACTTAACGGGGGAACTCAAAGAGATGTATTTGGTTGTTATACACAGAATTAGCATGGTATGATAAAGAATGTATATCTTACCTATACGGCAATTAAATATAGCATATATATATATATATTATATATATATATATATATATATATATATATATATATATATATATATATATATATATATATATATAAATGTGTGCGTGTGTGTGTAAATGGATAG
>NW_020868291.1:472936-477936 GCF_003789085.1 Penaeus vannamei
CGATGTTAGTGCAAAACTTTTATTGCCACTACAACTGTGACTGCCAGTTGTGGTGATGATAGAATGCTGAAGGTAATTCAGTTTTGGCAGTGTTGACAGAATTAAGGGCAATAGGTAGATTAATAGAAAAGAAAATGGCGATCATAATGCAATTGATAATGATAAGATACGAATTACAGTGATGATAAATGTTTATCTTATTTGGATATTGCTTCATAACTTTTACCATTACCAGTGGTGAAGCTGATGTGAATAATGATAACAATGATAATGGTAGTGATGAAGGAAACAATGATAATAGTAATGATGGTAATGATAATTATAGCTACTTTTGTTATTTTTATTATAACATTTTTCACGACACAATGATAACGTATCGAAAAGGAGGGAAGGAAAAGAGAAAAGAAGGGACGAGAAGGGAAATACGATGGAGAAAAGAGAAAAGGAGGAAAGGAAAAAGATAAGAAGGGAAAAAAAGAGAGAAAAGAAAAGGAAGGATGAAAAGAGAGGAGAATAAAAGAGGAAGGAAGGAGAGGACCGACAAGGAATGAAGAAAGGGGGAGGAAAGAAAAGAGAGGAGATAAAGTGAAGGAAGAGAAGAGAGGAGACAAAATGAAAGGAAAGAAATAGATGAGAAAAATATAAGGAAGAAATAAGAGCGAAAAGGAGGGAAGAAAAGTAAAAAAATAAGATAAAAGATTTAGGGAGAGAAAAGGGAAGAACACAGCGAAGCGAATAATGAGGGAAGAAGAGGATAGAAAAGGAAGGAAGAAAAGATGCAAGAAATCGAGGGAAGAAGAGAAAGGAAACAATAGAGAGAGATAAAAAAGAAGAGAGAAATCGAGGGAAGAAACAGAGAATCGGAAAAGAGGAAAGAAGAAAAAAAAGAGCGAAGAGAAGGGAAGGAAAGAGAAACACGAGAAGAAGCCGATAAAGTTTTTACTTTTCATTTTTTTTTTATTTATTTTTTTTTTTTTACTTCAGGGATTTCCCTGTGACGCGCCTCCATCCTGCGTACGAGAAGCAAATACTCTAATGCTTTCTGTGCTTTTAATGCAGGTATTCCCCCTTCCTGTGTACAAGAAGTAAATACTCCAATGCTTTCAAGTGCTTTTAATGCAAGATATTCTTTCGTACGTAAATAAGAAAACAGAAGAAAAAAAACAAGTACGGTGATCAGTGTGGTGGTAGAAAAGGGCGAAGACGCGTGCACGAAGCAGGTACGTAGATCTTCAACCATAAAGATATCTTGGGGCGCCCCCTTTTCATAGGCGGTAGGGCAGGGTTCTTAGGGGCTCGAGGGGAAGGGGTCCAGGGGTAGGGGATAGGGGAAAGGGGGGGGGTGTTGAAGGTCGGGAGGGGGGCAGTGACTTCCCTCACAGACCCTCCCTGCCTCCCTCGCACCCTCACACCTCACCCTCCACCCTTACACACGTCTCATCTACCTAATGTTACTCTTCACACATGGTTGCCCTTACAGTCTTTCGGTTCTTATGTCCCCGTTTCTTTATTCTGCTTTATTGCCGTTTTTGTTTTTCCCCTTCGTTATTTTGAGTGTTTTTGTTTTGTACATTTTTGTTGTTATTATTATTCGTCATTTCTTACACCTGTGGTTTTATATTTACATAAATCCTAGTAACTCATTGGCTCAAATTCTCTCTCTCTCTCTCTCTCTCTCTCTCCCTCCCTCCCTCCCTCCCTCCCTCCTCCTCCCTGCTCCCTCCCTCCTCCCTCCCTCCCTCACTCTTCCCCCTCCCTCCTCCCTACCTCTTCCTCCCTCCCTCTGTTCCTCCTTTCCTCCCTTTCTCCCTCTTCCCTACCCATCCTCCTCTCTCCCTCTCTCTTCCTCCTTCGTTAAAACAGTGAGTAATTTATGCTTCTTCCCGAGCGCGTTTGGCACTGAAGTCCGGGTAGGACCTGCGTTGCGTGTTAGGCGTGTTCATCTAATTCGTCTTCAAATTATAACTCGTTAGAAGCCAGAAATGAGGGTCTTTTCATGGAATATAAATGATGATACCTTCATTGTTTAGGAGGAACTCGGCAATCTAAACAAAGGAAAGAAAGTGAAATAATAATAAAGAGTCTTCTGCATTTTTAAAAACAGTTTTACAAATGGTATCATTGTGATTCGTAATTGGTCAGACGTAAAGAGAATGAAGAATTATGCTTTAACCTAACTGCTAAAACGCCCACGAAAGATGCCATATTACCGTGAATGATTGGAGACAAACACGTACATTAACGTAGATCGTTTGAAAAGATAAAAGCATTGAATGAAACAAGTTCGCTTCATATAGAGTATAAGATTATGTAAGATACAAAGATACAAGCTTAATGGAGTATATAACCATAAAACACAGCCAAGATGGTATGTGAAACCTGGCTGCAGGACACGAGGCTTAGCGCAACCACAGACCATCGTTGTAGTCAGGCGTTAAAAAGTTTTCCTAATTTTTTTTTTTTTCTCTCTCTCTCATGTGGCATCCTTTGACTTCTTTCTTTATCTACTCGGAACTGGTTCTAAATTATCATGAGCACAGTGCGAAAAGCGAAGTGTCTGAATATAGGGTAAGAAGATTAGGTTAATAGATTAGCTTTATAAGGAGGATACATTCGTGTTGTAAGAAAATAAATTCGTATTGGAAGAAAGATACATTTGCTTTATGAGAAGGGGAACGTATTTTCGCTTAAAAAAAATAAATGAAAAATGAATTCGCAGGATAAGAAAAAAATAAGATACAGATCTCGTGTAATTTAAAGAGATTCTGTATAAAGACACAATTTCATTTCTGTCATCATTATCTTCATTATCAACATCATCATCATAATCACATCATCATCACATAATCATCATCATCATCATCACATAATCATCATCATCACATAATCATCATCATCATCACATCACATCACATCATTATCATCATCATCACATCATTATCATCATCATCACATCATTATCATCATCATCATCATTATCATCATCGTCATCATCATTACAGCCGAACTCACCATCTCGGAGATTCATTATGTTAACAGAAAAAGTACGACCGCTGGCAATGGCCTGGCACTGAGGAGTAGTAAAAAGGAAGGAAGAATTAAAAAAAAAAAGAGGGAGAAGGAGCAGAAGGTAAAGAGCCGTAACGAAAGAGGAAGATGCGTAGATAAGAAGTCTGCTCTCCCTTTATCCATTTTTTTTTTTTTTTGTCTTCTACGTCCGTAATATTCAACGAGAAACACAAAAGGTTCAAGGAGTGGCCATTGAAAGGTGATGGAGTGAGGAAAGAATATAGAACTAAAAAAGGTTTAGCGAGAAGGTTACATTTCATTCCAGTTCCTCCTCGTTTTCTTTTTTACACTCAGAAGATGAAATGGAGGAAATCAGGGATAAAGGGAGGGAGTAGAGAAGGAGAGAGACATCATGGGAGGAGGAGGAGTAAAGGAATAACGGAAAGTAAATCTATAAGATGTAATAAATGTTTTTCGTTTCTGTGCAGAAGTAGGCCTACATTATCGTTTCGTTTGTGTTGAAGTAGGCCTACATTATCGTTTCCGCCGCCTCCTGCTCTTCATAATTTTCACTAACATTCACAATAAACACGCGACAGGTGCAAAGACCCCGCGTTGGAGGGTGGGGAGTTGTTGGGTTGTAGGAAAAATGTGGAGAGAGAAGAGGGAGAAAGCTAAGGAGGGAGGAGAGGGTGGAGGGGGGAGGGAGAAGAGGGAGAAGAAGGGGAGGAAGGAAAGGGGGGATGAAGAGGGTGGAGGGGAGGAGAAGGAGAGAGATGGGGAGGAATGAGAAGAGGGAGAAGGAGGGGGAGGAAGGAGAAAGAGGGGAGAGTGGGACGAGGGAGGAAAAGAGAGAAAAAGAGGGGAACGAAAAAACATAGGGATAAAGGAGAGAGAATTAAAGAGGAAGAAGAAAAGGAGAGTGGAGAAGAGGAAAACCGAGAGGGGAAGGAGAGGGGGAGGGGGAGGAAGGCAGCAGCTCAGAAATAGGTCACAGGCGAACCATAAAGATTTCTACCGTACTGGTTCCGGCTAACTTAAAGATAAGTATCGCATAACCTTCAGATACTTGTGTAGAGTGATGTTCTGGTTGCGAAAGGACGAGTATGTCTGGATATTACGTCGTCTGCGATGAATGAGGAAGTAGGAATTTCTCATAAACAGATGCATAAGCAGTGTAGGATTAGATGGAAAGGAAAGCACATGGACAAGATTATGGCAATAGTGGATTGCATATGTGGTATGTGGTTTATATGTATATATGTTTGTGTGTGTGTGTGTGTGTGTGTGTGTGTGTGTGTGTGTGTGTGTGTGTGTGTGTGTGTGCATGTTTGTTTGTGTGTGTGTGTGTGTGTTGTTTGTGTGCGTGTGCATGTTTGATTGTGTGTGTGTGTGCATGTATGTATGTGCATGTTTGTGCGTGTGTGCGTAAGTATGTGAATGCAAATGAGCGAGGGTGAAAGACAAATGAAAATTATTATTATTAGGCTCTGGCGATAAGCCCACCCTCCCTGACGCTCGCCTATCGAGGGCGTGGTGATAAAGGGAAAAACGGGTGCTGGCGGAGGTCGTGGGGAGCTGGGGATGGGCGTCGGGTGGGGAGGGGGTCGAGGGGAGCTTGGGGGGGGGAGAAGCGGTGGGTGTGTTGGCGCAAGTGATTGATTGATGGCGACGCTTGTCCACAGCCGAATGATCTTGGCCAAGTATGGTCAATGTCAGTGTCACGGAAGACATGGAAGAGCGCTTCCGTTACCGTCCCATTCTTATTCTACGTTAGGGGATAAAGACGTGATTTTGTACACACGCACACACACATACACACTGACTCAGACAAACAAACACTGACAGAGAACACACACACACACACTCATTGACAAACAAACAAACGGACAAACTGACACAGACAAACATTGACAGACAAACACACGCACACATACGACGCTGACAAACAAACAAACGGACACACTAGCACAGATAAACACACTAACACA
>NW_020868291.1:492936-496421 GCF_003789085.1 Penaeus vannamei
TCTCTCTCTCTCTCTCTCTCTCTCTCTCTTCTCTCTCTCTCTCTCTCTCTCTCTCTCTCTCTCTCTTCTCTCTCTCTCTTCTTTCTCTCTCTCATGCACACGTACACACACATTTTCAGATTCTCCCTCTCTCTTTCGCTGTCTGTCTGTTAGTCTACCTATTTGTCTGTCTGTCTCTCAGTCTCTCTCGCAGACAAAGTCACTTCTTTCTATCCCCCCCCCTTGTTGCTATCTCCTTAACCTTATCTGAGGTGACAAGCTGTTGATAACGCCCGTAATGTGGGCAATCACACATGATAAGCCTTATCTCTGAGGACAAGTAGCATGGTGCAGCTATGTGTGACACTCCCTCCTTGATAAGAGAATAAAGAGAATGCCTGTGTGGATGCTATCAAAGTCAGCCTGCGATTGCAAACGGTGGAATCTCGAATAAAAAGAAATAAAGAAAAAAAAGTCTGGGGTGTTAACAAGTTGGGAATATATAATTTAAAGTGTTTTTTTTTCTGAAATGATTCGTAATAAACAATAATAAATACTGTTAATTGAATATCTCGAAGGTTTGGTTCTATGCAATGACATCCGACAACTGAAATATAATCTATTCAGTAGCATATACCCTGACAGATGTAAAACACCAATATAATTATATACGAACTATACTTTCAGAACAAGCCGACGAGGCCGTTATAGCGGAACCTCTAATCGCTTTCCTCTTTACGCCTGGATTACACACACGTATCATATACAGTTATGTGCATGAGATACAATAGCACACTTACAATGGCGGACTGAGGGACGGTTCACAGAACACGCAATTCCCCAAATTGAAAAAAATAATAATAAATAATAAAATAAAATGAAATAATAAAATAAAAGCTCTAAGTATATTTTTTTCTTATATGTATTATAAAGAGGTGTCGATTTAGGCCTTGTTAATGAGAAGCGGTGACATCTAGGGAGAATTACATGAATTTGTTCTTAAAACAGATATATATTCTAACCAAAATCATATTAGATGTCAGGGATGTAGTGACCCCCACCCCTTTCTTTTCTTTTTGGATCTACCGGTTATATGATCGTTTTAACACGCGTAATGGAACTACTTGACATATTTTCCTCCTTAAATACCTCTTAAAAAAAAAAAACGGTCTTCAAAGTCAAGTAATATTGCGATGGAAATTTTTTGAAAATTCTTGCCCTGCTAACGCCAAATGAAGACGAACGACCTCCCCGGGAACGATGACCTGACTTTTGCTACTTCCCTACTTCTATCTTTATCTATTTTATCTCAATCCATCATTTACTCATTTTCTAACATGTTTTTCTATACTTCATCTTCCTCCATGTCTGTAACGCACGTGTCTTGGTTACAGACTTTTGCCTCTTTCGTTTGCGAATATATAATGAGGTATAACTCACAAAAACAGATAGATACATAGTTTAAACAAGATTCATGCATATGAATATCACAAAATCCATTACAGGGATACGATGAATCTTACGTACCTTCCCCAGACATTAATAAACCCCCCAAAAAACATTCGGCGTAAATCAAGCGATAAAATATAACGCTTTCATACGATTTCAGAAAAAAAAGAAGAAAGAAAGAAAGAAAGAAAAAAGAAAGAAAGAAAGAAAAGAAAAAAGAAAAAGAGAAAGAAAAAAAGAAAAAAAGTCAGAAAGAAAGAAAGAAAGAAAGAAAAAAGATAGAAAGAAAGAAAGAAAAACTAGCTCTCTGGGTACATACATCGCCCGTTACTCAGTCTGATATACTGTACCGTAACGCAATCCCTTAGACCTGGTTATCATTACAGTCACGGAATCCAGGTATACCATATGGGTACGATGACCTGGTACCTCTCTCGAATCGACGATTATTACCTATTGACTAATGGGAAGAAAAGATGAGGAAGGGAGGTTAATAATGGGCGGAAAAACGAAATGTAGAGGAAAGAGGGCGGGAGACAGAATAATATATATATATCACACAACATACATATTCTGAGACATAAACAAATAGACTATAAACGCATGCGCATATTGATGAAGCGAAGGATAAGGAGAAAATAGAAGAGAGAGTACAGAAAGGAAGAAACCGATGAAATGACGAAAATAGGAAAGAGAGAGAGAGACAAGAAAGAGATAATGACGAAAGAACAATAGAGAGAAACTCAAAAGGAAGCAAAAGAATGAAAATGAAGAAAGAAACGAATGAGGAAGAAGGAGCTACATCGAAAGAAAGAATAGAAGGAAAAAATAATCGAAGCAACAGAAGAGAGAAATAAAGAGAGAAAAAGAGAACGAAAAAAAAGAAGAAAGACATAGAAAGCAGAGTAAGAAAAACAAAGAAGAACGAGAAAAAAGTGAAGAAAGACATAGAAAGCAGAGTAACAAAAAATTAATAAATAAATAAAGATAAATATCATATGTATGCAGTCTTTATTGCAAGCAACAGACAGTGTAATGCATAAAGACCAACATACAAACGCACATGGGATCAAAGCAAACCAAGAGCAACATACGGACTGCATGATGACGAAGAGGGTGAGAAAAAAGACGAACATTTACTGCAATAATTATTTACTTATCAACATTACTATCTTTGGGAATATGATATCCAGAGAATTAAATGGTATATCATGATGGATCTGAGTTGACGCATCATGCAAGTTATTAAGGGACATCGTGCAGGAAAATAACTGTATGAAACGTGTGTGTGTTTGTTATTACTATATGGAGTATTAGAGAGGGAGTATGTATTCAGATACGCTCTCTCCCCCTCCCTCCCTCCTCTCTCTCTTTCTTTCTTTTCTCTCTCTCTCCTCTTCTCTCTATCTCTATCTCTCTCTCTCATTCACCCTCTCTATCTCTCTCTATCTTTTTATCTTTATGTCTGACTCTCTCTTTATTTATTTATGTCTCTCTCTCTCTTTCTCTTTCTTTATTTATGTCTGTCTCTCTCTCATTCACCCCCCCTCTCTCTCTCTTGTATTCTGTTCTCTCTCTCTCTCTTTCTTTATTTATGTCTGTCTCTCTCTCTCTCTCTCACTCACTCATATAGATAGCAGTGCTTAGGTATCACACTGTTATGACACACTATCACATAACATGACGCAGTATTCACATCAAACATTCACTTATCGACCATGCGGATATTATTCATAAGTACGTATGTCGTTGATTTTAATAATATCATTAATCATTAATTGATAATTGTTTATTAATGTTATTTTCATCTTTTCAGGTCCCGGTCGTCTGAGTGTGTAGGTGAGTGTGGTGAACCAAAAAACAACTTTGTGGTTCAATTTTTTTTCGATTTTTTTTTCACGTTTCTTGTATTTTATTTTACGCTACCTACACATGTACACAAAGAAACACACACGTTTAGATACGGGCACATACAAAATGCAGTTACACATATTTAAAGAAGTGTAAAAAAACAGATGAAATGTAGGTAAACACACACATATTTAAGAAGTGGAAAA
>NW_020868291.1:496521-499021 GCF_003789085.1 Penaeus vannamei
GAGGAAGGAGGAGAAGCAAGGATGGGAGGAACTGCGAGGGAGGGAGAATTCTGAAGGTAATGAGAGAGGAGGAAGGGAAGAAAGGAAGAAGAGGAGGAAGGAGGGGATATAGGGGATCGAGGATAGGAGGAGGAGACGAAAAAGTAGAAGGATTGGTGGTGGAAGAGAGGAAGGAGGAAGGAAGAAAAATAAGAGGAAGAAAGGAGGAGTAAGAGAAGAAAAAAAGAATGAGGAGGAGGAAGAAGAGACGAATAAGAAGAAAAAGTGTGGAAGTGGAGGAGGAAGAGAACGAATGAAGAATGGAGAAAAAGGAGGAGGAGGAATATACGACAAGGAGAGGAAGAAAATAGAAAGAGAAGAAGAAATAGAAAAATACATGAAAAATCGAGCGAAGAAGGAAGGAAGAAGCAAGACACGAGAGAAGAAAAGGAGAAAAGACGACGAAAGAGACGAGAAGGAAGAAGGAAGAAAGCAGACGATCGAGAGAAACGTACTCCGATGAAAGGGGGGTAGGGGTGGAGAATGAGGGGGAAAGGCGAGATAAAGCGAGAAAAAGGGAATAGATTAACTCGGCAAGACAAGGGCCGAGGAGGCGGACAGAAGCAAAAGAGACGAAGGGAAGGAGAAATAAGTAAAGAATGCAAACGATAAAGGGAAGAATGAATAAACCCTTCCCTTCGCCATTCATACCAAGCCCCTTTATTATATCCCTTCATCATAACCATAAAATTACCAAAATAGCGTAAATCATCTTTCACATTTCACCCCCCCCCACCACACCCCCAACCCTTAAGCTTTCTCCCCTATTCCTTGTTCCTTATTCAATACTCCACTTTCTTCCAACTCCCCTTTGTCTCCTCCTATCGATTATTCTTCTCCTACTAAGATTCTCTCTCTTCTCGTATCTTCATACACTCCTTTCCACAAATCTTTCTTTTTCCTATTCTTTCTCTATCATTTCTGCTATTTCCTCTTATTATTCTTTAATTTCTCACTTCTTTCTCTCCTTTTCTCTTCTTACCTAACTAAACCACATTCTACTCTTCTTCCACATAGTCTCCAATTTATATCCCATCTTTATCTCAGAAAATCTCCTGTTACCCCTCTTCCTCCAACAGCGACCTCATATTCCCTCATTTACCCTCACCCACAACCCCCCCCGTTCAGTACCTACTATTCGCATGCAGAATAGCAAAGCAATATGACAATATAAAACAAAAAAACACTGAAATTATCAATTATGATAATTTTCCTTAAATATCAGAATGAAATGCATCTCGCTAGGAATCTTTGTCGATACGAAAAAATAGGAAGAACATATATAGTCATGAATGTAAAGTAAAGAAAAAAAAAACAATGAATAACGCATTTTATTATAACCTGGGAACCAAACACGATTGGAAATGCCGGATTAAAATTGCATTTTACATGCGAGGTCGGGCTTTGATCAGAGGGATCCTTGGATATTAACAATCGCCAGAAGCGATGACCCGCCATCACTAGTGTACGGATTTATTTCATACTCTCGTCAGTGTCATATAGGGATACGCCGGCGCACCGATATACATTTTTTCCCCATCTATAATAGAACATGTACCTTCACTCTAATCTTGCTTGAGAAGTACATATTACTGTATTTCATTACAAGGACAGGAAATGAAATGATATATATAATACAGGCTTTTGGGACATCGGGTTTGTTTCGGGTGATGCTTTTGACCAGTAAAAATAGATAAAAAGAAAAAAGCGTAAACAATTATTGCACCTTACTTTTTTTCGTATATAACGACTTACCATAAAATTATTAAATCTATTATTATTGAAATACCGGCTCTACGTCCGTACGATACATTGCATACCAATATTCAATCATCACACATATATGTTATCAGTTTAATGTATTATAAGCTAGCAACATCATTAATTATTTAGTCCCTCCTGCACATAAAGCAATCATGATTGAAATAACTTGACGTAACAAAGGTTGGTTACACCTTTTAAACCAATGTTTAACCATTGTGTCCCCTTCTAATCCTGTTTTGATGTCAGTTTCCCATTATCTTGCCATGTAACTACAATGCAGATAGAGGAGGAAGGGAGGGGAGTAGCAGATCGAAAAAAAGAATAAAAAAAAATATATGAACAGATAGACGATCAAAGGCTACAATAACTGGGAGCGGAATTTGAGCGGATTGGCAGGACAGCAGGGAAAATGCTCGGAGTCAAAAAGATTATAAAGGGAAAGGTGAAGTCACACGCCGACACAAGCCGCGAATAGTTCGCTTTAACCCCCCGCTGCTTGCCTCTTCTTTAGCGATAATGAATTAATCTATGCGACACGACGCTAATACCCCCTACCACTTTCTCAACACTCCCTCTCACCCATCCAAGAGCTTTTTCCTATACTTTCTCAATACTAGCATACACTTCTCTCTCTGTCTCATGTTCTGCTCATCTCCATCTATATCTCTCTATCTCTCTCTCATCTCTCTCTCTCTCT
>NW_020868291.1:504021-509021 GCF_003789085.1 Penaeus vannamei
AAATATATATTTTATCTGAAGTATCGCATCTACCAAAAACAACCCATATTCCAAAAAAAAAAAATGTGTATTCTTGTTTTTTCTAAAGTTCTTTCTTTATCGGTTTTATCATATTATCAAAGTAATCAATATTAGAATTCGATAACCGTTAAGTTGTCCTGTTTTTTGTTGTTGTTTTTTTTCTGAAGGGGAAAAAATCTTAAAAGGGTGAAATAAATGTTTTAAAATTACTTTCCCTTTCCTTTATTTATTTTCTTTTCCTATTCTTTCTCATTTTCTTCTTTCTTCATTTTTCTCCTATTTTGCATATTCATTCTCTTCCTCCTGTTTCTGTTTCGTTTTTGATGTTTTTCTCTTCTTCTTTCTCTTCATTTTCCTCAATTTACATGCTTAATATTCTCATTTCCTCCTTCTCCTCCTCCTCCTTCTCCTTCTTCTCCTTTTCCTCCTCCTCCTTTTCCTACTTCTCCTCCTTCTCCTACTTCTCCTCCTCCTCCTTCTCCTTCTCCTCCTCCTCCTCCTTCTCCTACTTCTCCTCCTCCTCCTCCTTCTCTTCCTTCTCCTCTTTCTCATTCCTTCCTTCCTTTTGTCCTCTCATTCTACACTTTCCCCTTCTTTTCTCCTCTCTCCTCTCCCTATTCCCTATCCTCCCTTCCTCCTTCCACCTCTCCTTCGTATTTCTTTCCTTCTTTCCCTTCTTTTCCTTTTCTCTTCGTCCCTCCTTCTTTCCTTCGTTTGTCACCCCTTCTGTCCTTTGTATGTCACTCCCTTTTTTCCCTTTCTCTCTCTCTCTCTCTCTCTCTCTCTCTCTCTCTCTCTCTCTCTCTCTCTCTCTCTCTCTCTCTCTCTCTCTCTCTCTCTCTCTCTCTCTCCTCTCTCTCTCTCTCTCTCTCCTCCTCCTCCTCTCACTTCCTCCTCTCCTCCCCTCCTCCTCATCCTCCTTCTTCCTCTTCCTTCTTTCCCTCCCCCTCCTCCTCCTCCTCCTCCTCCTCCTCCTCCTCCTCCTCCTCCTCCTCCTCCTCCTCCTCCTCCTCCTCCTCCTCCTCCTCCTCCTCCTACATCTCTCCTCCTCCTCCTCTCCTCCTACATCTCTCCTCCTCCTCCTCCTACGTCACTCCTCCTCCTCCTTCTCCTTCTACGTCACTCCTTCTCCTCCTCCCTCCTCGTGCGTCATCCCCCCTCCTCCTCTTCCTCATACATCCCTCCTTTTTTTCCATCCTCCTCCTCTCCTCCTTCTACGTCACATCCTCCCCCTCCTTCCTCCTCCCCCTCCTCCTCACTCCCTCCTCCTCCTCCTCCTCCTCCTCCTCCTCCTCCTCCTCCTCCTCCTCCTCCTCCTCCTCCTCCTCCTCCCTCCTCGTCGTCTCCTCCTCTTCCTCCTCCTCCTCCTCTCCTCCTCTCCTCCTCTCCTCCTCCTCCTCCTCCTCCTCCTCCTCCTCGTGCGTCACTCCCCCCCCCTCCTCTTCCTCACATCCCTCCTTTTTTCCATCTCCCTCCTCCTCTCCTCCTCCTCCTCTTCCTCATACATCCCTCCTTTTTTCCATCCTCCTCCTCCTCCTCCTCCTCCTCCCCTCTCCTCTTCCTCGTCCTCCTCCTCCTCCTCCTCCTCCTCCTCCTCCTCCTCCTCCTCCTCCTCCTCTCCTCCTCCTCCTCCTCCTCCTCCTCCTCCTCCTCCTCCTCGTGCGTCACTCCCCCCCTCCTCCTCCTCCTCCTCCCTCCTCTCCTCCTCCTCCTCGTCCTCCTCCTCGTGCGTCACTCCCCCTCAGGGCAGCCACTCGAGGAAGAAGGCATCGAGAGAGTCTCCTCCTCGGCGCCTCTCCTCGTCTACGCTCTGAGCCGCGTCATCTTCATCTCTCTTTCTTTTGATCTTCCATCTCTCTCTCTCTCTCTCTGTTCGTTTTTATTCTTCTTCTTCTTCTTTTCCTTCTTCTTTTTCTTCTCCTTCTTCTGTCTTTCTTTTGATCTTCCATCTCTCTCTGTTCGTTTTGATTTCTTCTTCTTCATCTCTCTTTCTTTTGATCTTCTATCTCTCTTCTCTGTTCGTTTTATTCTTCTTCTTTTCTTTTCTTCTTCATCTCTCTTCTTTCTTTCTTTTTCTTTCATCTCTCTCTGTTCGTTTTTCTTCTTTTCTTCTTTTCTTCTCCTTCTCTCTTTCTTTTGTCTTCCATCTCTCTCTCTGTTCGTTTTTATTCTTCTTCTTCTTCTTCATTTCTCTTTTTTTTTTTTTGATCTTCCATCTCTCTTTCGTTTTTATTATTATTCTTTTTCTTCTCCTTCATCTCTCTTTCTTTCTTTCTTTTATTTCTTTCATCTTTCTCTCTATTCGTTTTTCTTCTTCTTCTTTTTCTTTTTCTTCTTCTTTTTCTTCTTCTGTCTTTCTTTTGATCCTCCATCTCTCTCTGTTCTTTTTTTTATATTCTTCTTCTTCTTTTCCTCCTTCTTCATATCTCTTTTCTTTTTTTGATCTTCCATCTCTCTCTGTTCGTTTTCTTCTTCTTTTTCTCTTCTTTCTTCTGTCTTTCATTTGATCTTCCATGCCTCTGTTCGTTTGTATCTGTGTTTACTTCTTCTTCATCTCTCTTTCTTTCTTTTGATCTTCCATCTCTCTCTGTTCGTTTTTCTCTTCTTCTTTTTCTTCTCCTTCTGTCTTTCGTTTGATCTCCCATCCCTCTCTGTTATTTATTATTATTATTATTATTATTATTATTATTATTATTATTATTATTATTATTCATCTCTTTCTTTTGATCTTCCATCTCTCTCTATCCGTTTTTCTTTTTTTCTTTTCTTCTTTGGGGGATTTTCTTTTTCTTTTTCTTTTTTTTTTTTTTTGGGGGGGTTTATGTATTTTGGGGTTATTATTTTGGGTTCTTCGTATCTCCCGTTTATTTTTTTCCTCTCTCTCCTTGTTTCCTCTATTTCTGACTTTTCTTACTTTTCTTATTCCCTATTTTTCTTCTCATCCTTCTTTTCCTCCTTCGCCTATTTCTTTTTTCCTAATTATTCGTTTATTCATTTATCCTCTTCAATTTACTTAATATTTTCTACTTCCTCTTTCTCTTCGTCATCATCATTATCCTCTCTTTTATATATATATTTCTTCCTTCCTTCCTTCCTTCCCGCCTTCCTTCCTTCCTTTTTTCCTTCCTTCCTTCCTTCCTTCCTTTCCTCTTTCTCCTTTCATTTTCCTCCTCTTCCTCCTTTCTCTCATTCATCTATATATACTGTCTTGTGCCACTTCACCTTTACAAACTATTATAAATAATTCTACTATTGTTACTATTACTACTACTACTATTCTTACTACAAGTAGTAGTACTGCTGCTGCTTCTACAACTACTTCTACTACTATTACTACTATTACTACTACTACTACTTCTACTACTACTACTACTGCTACTTCTACTACTACTACTACTACCGCTGCTACTACTATTATTTCTACTATTACTACTACTGCTGCTGCTGCTGTTACAACTATTACCTCTACTAGTACTATTACTAATGCCATTACTACTACTTCTACAACTACTACTGCTACTGCTGCTGCTACTACTACTACTACTACAACTACTAATGCTATTACTACCAATTTTACTACTATTGCTGCTGCTACTACTACTACTTCTACTACTGCTGCTGCTGCTTCTAATACCATTATACTACTATTTACCTTCTTCATTTTTAATGTTTCTCCTTTATCCCATTTCTTTATTTTCATTCCTCTTCCTCCTCTTCCTTTTTTTTTTCCTTCCCCTTTCTCGTCCTCCTCCTACCCACTAATACTGCTACAACTCCTTTCATCCTTCCTGTTTTCCCTCTCTTCTACCTCCTCCTCCTTCCTTTCATTTTTACCTCATTTTCCTCTTTCCCATCTCCTTCTCCCGCTTTGTATTTTTCCATTATTTTCCTCTCGTCTTATTTTCCTCCTTCGTTTTTCCATTCTT
Organism: Penaeus vannamei; assembly: GCF_003789085.1. Classification (NCBI taxonomy): domain Eukaryota; kingdom Metazoa; phylum Arthropoda; class Malacostraca; order Decapoda; family Penaeidae; genus Penaeus; species Penaeus vannamei. The sequence goes on from NW_020868291.1 coordinate 507,969, forward strand.
CCCTTATTTTCCTCTCTCGCATCTCCTCTCCCCTATTTCTATTCTCCATTTCCTTCCTATTTTCCTCCTTCTCCTCTCCCTTATTCTTTCCTTATTTCCCCCTCTCCCCATTTTCCTCCTCCTTCTTTCTATTCCCACCTTTCCTCGTCCTCTTCCCTGTTTCACATTCTTCCCTCATTTTCCTCTCTTCCACCTCATCCTCCCTCCTTCTATTCTTCCAATATCCTCCTCTTCCTATTTTCCTCCTACATTTCCATTCCCATCCTTCCTCACCCTCTTCCTCACTGCACATTCCTCTCCCATCTCATCCTTCCCCCTTCCATTCTTCCAATATTCTTCTCAATATCCTCAATATTCTGCCATTCTTCCAATATCCTCCTCTTTTCCTATTTTCCTCCTTTTCCTTTTACATTTCCACATTTCCTCCCACATTTCCACATTTCCTCCCACATTTCCACATTTCCTCCCACATTACATTTCCACATTTCCTCCACATTTCCACATTTCCTCCTATTTCACATTTCCACATTTCCTCCTACATTTCCGCATTTCCTCCTACATTATTTTCCTACATTTCCACATTTCCTTCCTCCACCATTCCTCCTAATTATCTAAGATAATTACTTAAAAAGCCGAGACAACGCAGGACATCCAGACCCCATAATCGACTGAGAGAAAGAGAGAGGAGAGAAAGAGAGAGAAAAAAAAAGGAAAAAAAAAGGAAAAGTGTTGTTTCACCCACTCGCTGAAACGCACCTCCTGAAACAAGCCCGTCCCATCCCAGGCTCGGGAAACAGAGGTCAAAGGGAAAAAGAGAGAGGTCAAATGGGGTCAAAAAAAAGGGGGGCACAATGGGTATGATGACCGCTCGACCCCGAGATGTATTGCTTTCGAGGTCTTCTGTCGGGTCTGTTTCTTCCGCTCGGTCTTTATCGCTATTTTTTCGGTCTCTCGCTCTGTCTTTGGGTCTGCTTCCGTACGTCTCTGCCCGGCTGTCTGTCTCTTGTCTTTGTCTGTTTGTCTGTATGTCTGTCTCTGGCTGTGGTCGTAGGT
>NW_020868291.1:531521-536521 GCF_003789085.1 Penaeus vannamei
TGAAAAGTGATTTTTATTATGTATGAGACATGCAGTGTTTTTTTACTATAAATGAGACATAAGTTGTGCACACACGCATGAATGCGTGTGAGCGCGTACATGTGTGCGTGTGTGTGAAGTAGTAATTCTGGTACTGTATGGCATATTTCATCCAACTAAAACTTTTCCTCTTTCCATATCTCCTCACTCCCCTCCCTCACACATATTGTTACGTCCTAGAGTTACATCCAGATATTTTGTTGTCTTTTTACTATTTATACATCTCAATACTTATCAATACTTCTAAATACATATTTAGAAGTATACATGTTTTACATGACAGAAAATAATTTTGCACATTTAGTTCCCCTTTTCACTCATATGTGAGGGGTAACTTTTTGTTCTATCGAAATACGGTAAGTTACAGGACAATGAAATATGCATTTTCAAGAAGGTGAAACCAAGTAAACGTCCTAACATATGGCATTATCAAGACAAAATCAGCAATATCAAGTGTTCAAAATATGAAGAAAAAAAAAAGTACCTGTCTTTACTCCCCATTTCATTTTCAAATACCAATTGGTAAATTATTACTACCTCCCACCGGAGCATATTTTATTTCTATTTTATATTCTTATTTCATTTGTATCAATCATTTTGTCTTAAAACATACTTGTAAATAATAATAACTTGCTTTAGTAAGATCTTCAACTTTGCTTAACATTACATAAAAATATACAACATTCTCTTGCTATCACTCTGCTATTTTCCAGATACTTCACCTATGTTTAAAATTACACAACAAATATTCTTATTTGTATATCATAATGTGGAGAGAAAAAGGCTTGCTTAGAAAACAAGATTATTTTCTACTATCTAATCCTTTTTCATATTTTGGGCATCTTCAAGCATTTCCTATTATTTTTGTTAAAATTTCAACCCTTTCCCTAGTAGCATCAGATTGATAGGCACTTCGCATAAATCATCTGTTCTGTGCATCTACATGTTGTATTTGATTTGCTTAATATAATATAATTTCACCTATTCTTACATATTACTCCTCTTTTTACACAAAATAGATGTTAATATACATAAAAAAAAGAAAAATATAATGGGTATAATAGCATTTACAAAACAATCACAAAAAGAAACTTATACTGGGCATAATTATGTATAAAAAAGTGCTAGCAATACACAAACTTACATTACACATGCCAGCTGGATCTGTGAGGTAAAGCTGTGGTCCATCCTTATCAAAGGCACCAATCATTACAGAGCAGCCATATGGTCGTACAGCAGAGTAGAGGGTATAAGCATGAAGGTAGGTGCTAACTCGTTCCGCCAACAGCTGTAATATTAAGTGTTCAGTTAAACAGTTGCAATGATCTAATCCCTTAAGAATTTATTTATATGGAGAGAAAGGTTCATGTATATCAAGAGTTAATCTTTCACACAGGTTATTTGACTGTTAATTCAAGGTCTCCTTTTGAAACAAATTTACTTAACCTTACAGTATATTTACATAAGACCAAATTACCCATACCCAAGTGGGACATGACACTGAAGGAAATTTTTTAATCAACAAATTCAGACAATGAATAAAATAAATTCACCCAACAAGTTTCCAGATTCTCTTATCATTTGCTACTTCCATCATATCCTCTCTCCTGCCAAATCAAATTTCTATTATTTCCATCTGTCTTGCAAACAAATTCTGGCAGTTAAACACACTCACCATGCAAGGGATGGGCATTCCATACTCGGCACGGTAATTAGAAGCTTCAATTCTGGCTACATCAACAATAGCACGAGCATCAGCTAATAATCCAGCGCAAGCCTGATGGAAAAATAAAGAGATTATGTGATGATACTGATAGATGGAATAACTTGTCAACAAATCTATGGAATTAAATGGTTAATAGTTGAAACAAATAAATTAAATTAATTAAATGGTTAATAGTTGAAACAAATAAATGTGCTAAATATTGAAGATCATACAGAACTATGGTAAAGTATTGTCGCAAAAAGGGTAAAAAGGAGCTAGGATAAAGTGTGTTAAATGTCAAAGGTTATAGTGTTATAGGAGAGTATGATAAAAAATAAAGGGTATGGAGGAGGTGCAAATGAAGTAATTCGGAGATCAGTAAAGGAAAGGGTTAATGGCATACGGTGATTGGATGAAATGAAGGGTATTTGTGGCTGGGGAATATTGTATAAGGAAAACTGGCAGAAGAGCTATTATAAAACAATCAATGGGTAATGCAGGTAGAGATGGCTGTTGGAGAGGTAGCGGAAGAGGAGGAAAAAGATGAGGGGACTGTGGAAGGTGGTGAAGTATCGGGAAGAATTTCAGGAGGGGAGGGATCCGGAGAAGTACACTGTTGCGACAGAAGGGATTGACATGAGCATCCAGGTGGAACAGGAGAGGATAATGGGGAACAAAGAGGGAATGGTGCACATGGAGGAGAGGATGGGGTGTGTTGGGAAAGATTGGAAGAAGAGTGGTAGGGGGAACATGAGGAGGAGGATGGATATTGGCAAATACTTTGAATGTAGAGGGAATAGGAACAGAGGGATTGGAGAGTTGATGAGGGAACAGAACATTCTATTGGGTCATGTCTAGGTGTTTTTAGATGTCTTCAAGATTTTCTGGAGGAGAATTGGGTAGGGAGGCCTGAGAAACAAACATTCTCCTGTGAGGAGGAGATACATGTTCAAGAAGCAGAGGATGTAAGAGATGTGGTAGAAGATGTAGTAGAACATTTACATTGTCTGGTGCAACAGATATCAATAATAATAATAATAATAATAATAAAAATTAAAAAAAAAAAATAATAATAATAATAATAATATATATATATATACATATATATTATATATAATGATCTAATATTCACTATACATCCAAATATGGTTCACAAACAGCTTCTAAAACAAAACAAGAAAAAATCTTACAATGCCTGCATGTGTGTCCACAGTGAAGATACGCTTATTTGCCCCAGGCTCATACAGTTTTGAGGTAATAATCTTCTCTACAGCAAACACAACACCATCTTTGCAGCGTAAGCCAACAGCAGTTCTAGAGGTGAAATTATCAGGAACAGTTAGAATCAACGATCAGTATAACTAATTGATAAAACTGAAACTAATATAAATCTTCCACAACATATAAACATGCAATATATATATATATATATATATATATATATATATAATATATATATCTGATTCATTAATCTATTTATCTGCCTATCCATATCTCTATCCTTTACCTAAAAACCTATTATGCTCTCAACATATGAACTCATATAGACCAAAAAAAATACAAAAATCACAAGTGAATAAAGAAAAATAAGTAAATAAACAAATAAACAAAGGAAATTATTCCTCACTCACCCACTGTTCTCAACTGCTTTTTGAGCATATTCTACTTGGAACACTCGGCCGTCAGGCGAAAATTGTGAGGCTGAAAGATCATACTGAAAAAAAAAGAAAAAATAGTTTAATAATTCACTTCTTTCTTTCAATATACATAAATCAGTCAATTAATTAATAAATCTCAATAAGTATAAGAAAAGGGAAAAGGAAAGAGAAAAAGCACAAAAGGAAGGAAAGAGAGAGAGTGAAGAAGGAAAAAACATGGCATGAAGCCCCATTTTTAGAGCGAAGAAGGAGGGGTAAAAATCATAACAACCTATTCTATTCTCACTCAATGTCTATTTCATAAATCCACTTCATTTTCTTTTAAGTAGGCCTAGTTGAAATATAAATAAGTACGTATCTGTTACCAAGAGCAATGCACCCTCCAGAGACAGTCCCACAACTAAGGTATCACGAGAACCAAAAAAATCCAAACCTAACCTTCCCTACCTTCTCTTTATTCCTTAGAAAGGAGTGGCAACCCCCCTGTACCCCCTCTTTTTTAGCCCTTTAGGGCAATTTATTGATAAAGCTACATTAAGAACTCTGGCTGTGTGAGGGTATTATTGAGGGTATCATTGGCAGTCAATATTCCATGGAGATTGTTTAAGGCGTGCCCTTCGTGCACGGCTAGTCATAGCAACTTAGATTGATGAAAAAAAAAAATTTGATGTGGAGTTGGGGACTTTGTCTCTGGCGAGTGCTTCCATACTGTAAAGAATTACCAACCCATCTTTCAGTAAAATTATGGGAATTCACACCATCCAAACCCCCAGTGGTAATCATACAATATGTACTGACCAATAAACCAACCTAAATCCATATTACAAACTTTAATCAACAATCTAAGTTGCCATGACTATGTGTGCTCTTCTGGCACTGCCCAAGGGGAGGGCTGATGGGGGGCTACGCCTCCCAACACCCCCAAAGCAACATTCTCTTCACCTCCATATGTACTGTATGATAGAGGTGCATCCATAATGTAAAGAATGAACCAAATACCTTTATATCTTGAAATAAACTTTTCTTTGCTTCTCTCTGTCTGGATTGCTTGGTTTCTAATAATTTTTTTCAGCATTTAGGGCACTTGATGGGTTCAAGTATCAAACTGGGATGGTTATTAATGTATATTTTTTCTTCAGTGCCACTATATGGTCTTAAAATGACCTGGAATCAACACCACTAAAAACGAAACCTAGTAGTAATGAGTTATGGGATATTGTAATGTTATGGTTAAGTGTAATATTTATCCTTGAATGTACACAAGATGAGCTATTTAGTCTCTGAGCAGTAATATGTAATGGCTCTTTTCATCATTTAATTGTAAATATGAGACTGTTGCTGCTGTAACTATATTGTTTATAACTATATGTGATCCCAATAAAGCCTTAACTGTATGGTAACCCTGCATAAACTGTCTTTGAGCATTTAAGAGATTAATGATCAAACATTGTCACTCTTGAAAATAGTATAATTCTAATTCATTCCTCTATTTCAGATACGGAAAATATGAAGAGCAGGTGGCATTACAGGCAGAGCCTCTGCCTAGAGAAACAATGCAACTGTGGGGGTCTAAGGGAAAAGGTTTCATTTCTGTAATC
>NW_020868291.1:546521-551521 GCF_003789085.1 Penaeus vannamei
TTTGCTCTGCGTCCATCCTGAAAAAGGTGTCAGCTTGGCAACCTCGTTTTGACCTCGGATTTCCCGTTTTATTAAGACCTTTAGACCATCGGACATATTTTGTTTTTTTTCTTATCTAGCATATGTTAGCTTTAGTCGCGAAATTTTCAGGAATTGGTGAATATTCACTGGCATAAAAAATATGAAATATACGACTTCGTGTTATTTTTTAGATAGATCCTCTTTCTGTAAACTACTCAAGTTCCGGGTGAACAAAAAAGTTTTCACACACCGGGAAATTAATACTTCTAGGAAAATGTATGAAGAGAATCGATTCTGATGTTGAGGTTTGATATGCTAATTTCATCTACACCTATGCATATAGTACTACATTGCACTGACAAATAGAAAGAAAAAAATGGATAGATGACAAATAACAGTTGACAGCGAGAAATTCCCATTTCATTAGAATGAACAAGATATACAGCACATGTATTGGGAGTCGGTTCTTGGATTTTTGCTGTTCACTCTCCTTGGGACCACACAGCTAGTAGTTGCTCGAGTGCATTTTCTCGCTCAGCTATTCGAATGTGCATGCAACTCCTCAAAGAAACACCAGACTTAAAGCATAATAGCTGATTATATGTTATATATACGCTTCATACACACAGCCACATTGATAACAAATTTATATATTCACTGTAGCCTGTGATTTTGTGCTTAGTTCATACTCTGTATTGAAAAAAATGTAACGGAGCATGGTTTCTGTTTGTTTAAAAAGTGTTTGGTTCAGGCAGAAAGATTTTAAAAATCACTTCATCACTTCGATTAGCCGATTATTTGAAGAGGTCTCAGGGATTTTACAGAGATTTTTAAGGTGACTTAGTTGCTATATATAAATGTTTAAAGCATGTAACTTTTTCATGTTTCAAGAAATATGCAGCTATAATAGATACTTCTTATGCTGAAAGAGAGGGGAAATGCCGCCTCCCCCTCATAGGTGTTGCCATTTCAATAAACAATTTTTTTTTAGGATATTGCATTTGAGGAATATCCCACTACAAAGTCAACAATAACTAACATTACATATTTTGTGATCACTTATTTGAAGAAAACGAAAGATAAAATGGCTTATTCAGTGTCAAAAAATATTTATTAAAACACTCATCGGTTATTTATATTCGACCAATCACACTCCTTATTACAAACTACCAAGGGTTTTAGCCCCATTCACAAAAATACAATTTATGCTATGTTTACTTCGATTGGTTGCCAGATGTACAAAAAAGGGACCCAGCAAGTGGACTGAAATATAATTCCGCAACTGTACATGGTCATGGCCCACTGGCATGTGGACACGCCCTTACCCTGTACCAACACCTGCCCCTAGGCCCTCTAGGGGCAGGCTAGCGGGGGAAAGCCTGAGGAAACCCCGCAAGTAGATGATGGGTCCTACAGCCTGACGCCCCCTTTTATATGGAGCAGCGTCGGCAGGGGTTGGTAGAAGTGGCGTACACCCAGAGTGATTGCCCGAGGTAAAACCTCAGGGTGGACCATCAATTCTTTGCGATGATTGGTTGCCTTTGCTATCGAAGGAACTGGGGAGGCTGAAAGTGGAGGTGGCTGCTCTCTCAGAGGTGAGAAGACTTGGCAGCGTGCCTCTGCCAGGTCTTCTCACCTGGCCCAGTTGTAGTTGGCTCCACCTACAGCTGGGCCAGATGCAGTGAGGGTCACCATCTCCAGGTAGTAGACATGGCCATCTCCGGCAAACTCCAGCCTTCGGTAGTAGAGGTTACTCCAGTCGATTAGCGTATAATGGTAATGAGACTGAAGGTAGCTTTTGGCATCATGTCTCTTATTGCTGTGTACACTCCTACCGATGTTTGTAAACTTGACACGAAAGAGATGTTCTATGCCAAACTAGCATCTGTGGCAGACAAGTGTCCCTGGCGAGATATTTGTATTGTTCTGGGTGACTTCAATGTGGTATCTGGTTGTGATCGAGCTGGCTATTAGAGCAGCAGCCAAGAGAGGTTTGGTCAAATGAACTTTGTACCAATTGCGGAGTACAGGATCATGTAAAAAATGATAGAGTATATGAAAATCTGAACGTCTGCCGGGAACCCCTACTGCGTTTGGCCCCTGGGGACCCCCACACACAATGTATTTCAGGGTAATTTACATATAACACGGTAAAAAATGGTTCATGCCAGACATAATCTCTGCTGCATTAGGCCTGCCAGATGCCTAAAAAGGGCCTAAAAATTTGGGCTGGATCAAACATTATTGATACCACCTGATATAAAGTTTATACACTTCAAAACATCTGAGAGTACAGAATGGACAATGCCAGACAAATTACCTGCTGCATTATGCCCGCCAGACATGCCCAAAAGTTGACTCCATGCAGTGTTCTGGCAAACTTCATGTAGATAAAAAATGATAATGAAAGGTAACATTCCACCAAGTACAATGTGATCCAGCTGCAGCTGCATTAGGCCCGCCAGACACCTAAAAAGGACCTAAAAATTTCGGTTGGATCAAACATTATTTGTACCATTTGAAACATCAGAGAGTATAAAATGGTCAATACCAGACAAATTATCTGCTGAATTATGCCTGCCAGACACACCCAAAGGTTGGCCCCACCTAGTGCTGATAAAAAATTATTCGTTTGGTACCACTTGAAACAACATTTAGAGACTAAGGGTGGAATTCCTAAAGGCCGTTTAGCAATGATAGCGTTTGAAAATAAATTGTCTTTGTCCATTTACAGATCTGAGGTAGTTAAATACAGGCCCTTAAACTGATTTGTCAGAACTTACAACTCCTAATCACCCTTTATGAATTCGACCCTTAATGTTTAATCCACTGGTGTTGCACAGATAAAGGTAAGATGCAGGCCTACCAATTGCCACATAACTTCATAACATTGGCATGATAAGACACTGCAATTTGTATATCTCAGTGATGATGGAGGTCAATCTCTGTATGCAATCTCTCTCTCTCTCTCTCTCCCTCCCTCTCCCCCCCTCTCTCCCCTCTCCCTCTCCTCCCTCCCCCCTCTCTCCCTCCCCCCCTCTCAGTCTTAATTGTTGGTCTGCAGGAACAACAGATCCAGGTTAACTCAAAGTGGGTCCAGTAAATAAAATTGCTTAGAAATTGCTTGTGAAATAAAGTGCATTGGGGGCATTGTAGATGCAATGTTTCCAGACCCTTGGGACACTGGATAATCATCATTTTAGGAAATATACTTTTGCACAAATGGAATATAGTTGATTCTTTTCTAGTCGATGGCTACTGGTTCAGAGGTAAAGCAGAATAAAAGTGCTAGACATCAAAGGTCATATAGTACTATAGAAAGGTCATATACCTATATGGTGGTAAAAAGGGTAAAAATGAGTGAACGCTTAGGATAAAATGTGTTAGATGTTACTAGTTATAGAGCATTGTAAGAAAGCATGGGAGTGAATATGGTAAAGGGGGAGTAGATGAAGTAAAGCAGAGGTCAGTAAAAGAGGAAAGTGTTAAGGGCATAGATTTGATTAAATGGAGAATATCTGTGGCTGAGGAAGGATGGGGATAAGGATCCATTGTTTAAGGATAACTGACAAAAAAGCCATTATAAAACAATCAGTGGATAATACAAGTAGAGAAGGCTGTTGGAAAAGTAGGAGAGAAGAATCCAGAGAATGAGATAAGGAGACTAGGTGGGAACATATCAGGAAGAATGTCGAGGGGAAGGATCCAGAAAAGGACACTTCCGACAGAAGGGCTTCACTTGAGCATTCGGGTGGGAGTGGTAAGGTTAATGGGGAATGAAAAGGGTATGGTGCACATGAAAAAGGAGAGGATGGGGTGTGCTGGAAAGAGTGGAAGGAAGGAGGTAGGGGGAACTTAAGGAGGAGGATTATGGATATTGGCAAATACTTTGAATATAGAGGAAATAGGAATAGAGTTTCTGGAGAAGAGTTGGGTGGGGGAAGTCTGAGAAACAAAGGTTCTCTTGTAATAAGAAGAGGTGATAGATGTCTGAGGATTATAGGAAGAGGAGGGTGAAGTAGAGGATGTGGTAGGAGAAGATGGAGTGGAATGTTAGGGTAGCCTGGTGCAACAGATAAAGTGGAGATGGTGTAGTCATCAGGGAAGTGGTAAACATTGGAGTATCTGGATTTAGACTGGAAAAGGAATTTGACTGGGGGAGAGGGGGAATAGAGGTAGGATGGTTTGGAATAGAGGGAAGAGACACTGGGAATGTTGAGACATCTTGAGAAGATGGAGGTAACAGAGCTGGAATAGGTAGAGATAGAAAAATCTTGTGCTCTCTGTCTGGCTTGAATCTGAGAACTGCTACCTCAGTTTGTATGCAGGGCAGCTCCTATAAAATATATCATGGGAGACACTACAATTTGCACAAGTGCATGGCTGAGCAGAACAATTTGAAGAGCCATCTGCTGAACCCAGCGACCTATTTGAGGATAAACTAGCAAGTCAGAGGTTGAGAATAACACAGTATGAAGTGGTACCAATAATGATTCTGGATCTAAGGTAGAATGGAGCGATGACTGAAAGTACAGATGATTTGTAACTTGTAATGTTCTAAAGGTTTTGGCAGTTGTCAGTTGAACTAAATATGTGATGAAACCAATAATTTTGCCAACATCTAGTGTCTGATTAGCTAAAATATACATTGCATGGTGTCTTACTAACCTGAAGCGTGGCAAAACAGCTGTCTAATGCTCCAGGCAGTATGTACCTTTCATTGGAAAGTAGTTTTATTCAGTACCTTTCATGTTTTACCTACATCAGTTATCCAAGAGCAGAGAGGGGGGAGGATCACTTTTGGGCATGTCTGTCAGGCATAATACAGTGGGTAATTTGTCTGGTATTAACCATTATGTACTCTCTGATACGTATCACTGTATATTAACTTTGTTTCAAGTGGTACCAATAATGTTTGATCCAGCCAAAAATTTTAGGCCCTTTTGGGTGTCTGGTGGGCCTAATGTAGCTGGCAGTAT
>NW_020868291.1:561521-569021 GCF_003789085.1 Penaeus vannamei
ATATATATGTATGTATATATATTATATATACATATATATATGTATGTATTTATGTGTATGTATATATACATATATATATGTCTATATATGTATGTGTGTGTGTATATATATATGCATACATAAATACATATATATACACATATGTATAAATATGTGCATATATATATGCAGTCCTCCCCCCAGAGTTAACCCATCGGCAACGTCAAGTGTAATTGGTAATGCCGGGGGGAGGGGAAGTGTACCTCCTACCCGGCAAGAGAGGCGGGCTGTGGGCCCGGCAGGGAGGGCGGCTGCCAAAACACAGGATGGGAACGAGAACTACTCGTCCTGCCTGCGTTCTGGCAGCTGTCAGCCTGGAATGAAGCTTGCGGGGCAAAGCCCTAGGGAACACCACAGGTGGATGCCGGGTCTTGCGGCCTGCCGTCCCTTTTAATGTGGGGCAGTGTCGGCGGGGGTGGCAGAGGTGGCGTCCACCCGGAGTGACTGCCCGAGGCTGAACCTCAGGCGAGAATCAGGGTGGGGGCTTGGAACATCCGCTCTTTGCGTCAGGATGTCGGTTGTCTCTACTATCGCAGGAACTGGGGAGGCTGAGAGATTGGGTGGCTGCTCTCTCGGAGGTCAGAAGACCTGGCAGTAGGTGTAGGTGGCTACACCTACTACTGGCCAGGCTGCAGCAATGGTCACCATCTCCAGGGGGTAGCCATAGCTATATACAGTAGGCTCCAGCCCTCGGTGGTAGAGGTTACTCCAGTCGATTAGCGTATAATGGTATTGAGACTGAAGTTAGCATTTGGCTTCATGTCTCTTATTGCTGTGTACGCTCCTACCGATGTTTGTAAACTCGACGTGAAAGAAATGGTCTACGCCAAACTTGCATCTGTGGCAGATAACTGTCCCCGGCAGGATATTCGTATCGTCCTGGGTGACTTCAATGCAGTATGTGGCTGTGATTGAGCTGGCTATGAGATGTCTGTCGGTCCTCATGGTTCAGGAGCTGATACCAGCAGCGAGAATAGCTTCCTTTTCCGGGACTTTGCAATGTCCCAGAAATTGAGGATTTCTGGCTCCTGGTACCATCGCCCAGACCGACATCGTTGGACATGGTACAGCAATGCTGGTAATGCAACCAAGGAGATCGACCACATACTCGTTAGCACTCGTTGGAGAATCCTCCAGAACTGCAGGGTGTATAGGAGTGCCGAGTTCTATGATACTGACCATAGATTGGTTGTGGTTACCCTCCGGGTCCACTTCAAAACTCCCCAGCGGCCCAATGATCACCCTATGGTGTTTCATCTGGACAGGCTGAAGGAGTAAGAGTGTGCTTGGGGGTTTGCTGAGGCTATTTCTGGCCGTTTCACAGCGCTCGACAATCTAACGGACCCTGTACTTCTGTGGGACACCTTCAAGCACAAAACGCTCGTTTTGTGAAATTGGAAGCCATAGATGCTTGCCGTGCGGCTCGTCTGACAGGGGATCACGACTTGCTCCGTTCTCAGGTGCGTAGACCTGTAAATGACCTTTGGCTTGCATACCAAGCCCTGAGAATGTGTATATATACATATATATCTATATTATATATACATATAAATACAGAGAAAGAGTGTGTTTTATATATATATATACATATATATATTGTATATGAATATATATATATATATATATATATATATATATATATATATATATATATATATATATATGTACAGCCAGCAACAAAAGCGGTGACGCCTCGCCAGCCCTGACTCGGAGAGATCATGCCCTTCTTACCCTTAAAGGCGGCCACCTTCAAACAACCAGGCATAGTTAGGATGTTCGAATGTGAGGAGGTGGGAAAGGACGGAAATCAGGCAAAGTGCAATAATGACTGAAATATACATGAAGAGAAAGAGAGATCGTTTTTATTCATGTTTAGTCGTTAATTTGATGGATATACTGGAAACCTGCCTTGATAAATAAGTTATCGTATTATTTCGAAAATAGTTATCAAGAAATCTTATCGCATCGTTGTATTTCAATTCCTTGTCATATATTCTATATAAACTTGAACATTGTTGGAACTGACTATTCGTCAGACGGAAATATCCTTCATACATATATGAAGGATGTATATTATTATATGGCTCAGCATTATCCTAAGCAGTTACTCTCTCTCACTCTCCTCCCGTCTTATATCACCTGGATCCGCTATTTGGATATGTTTTGATGCCATATGTTATCTGGAAAATAACATACGACATTATTTCAGACGCCATTATATTTCCAAATGTTTACAATTATTTCATTACCAAAAATAACGAAATGAATATGTAAAAGACGGATATCAAAAGCAATGGGTTTCTTGAATAGTGTGGAGGGGGGACATCGATAAGATGTTGTACACCAGCTGCTGAAAAGACAAATAAAGGTGTAAGAATTGATAGAGTCAAGGCTAAGGGAATATCCTCTTAGCCTTGGATAGAGTGAAGCTAGACTCGGCCCTTCGCGAGGTGAGTGAGCAAGCGTGAGCCGGGGAAGGGATTCACTGGGAAGTGCCCAATCTGTCCAAGTGTAAAGTTTGTCAATTAATAATTTGACACTAAAAATTATGTTAATAGTATAAGCTTTGCAACACCTGCATCATATATACCCTACCATCATTATATTAATGCACCGTTGCACACATTCACTTTGTGACTGACAGGTTGACTAACGATGCACTTTAAATCAATTTGTATCTCAAACTTTATCTTGATATAGACATAAGGACTTTCTATAAGTTTATGATTGTGTGTGGCGGAGCCAAGTGGCCCATCACACTCAAGCTGACCCCAACCTAACCGTGCTTCGTGATTCATGAACGCGACTGGAGGTCGTGGTTCGTATGAGGCACGCAAACGAAATAAAAGGAAAACAAGGGAATCGATACCTAAACCTTTACACCCCATCACTCTCGAAGTTTTGTGGCCAAAGCCATTTATTAACGTTTGGTAGCTCAAGAGGCGCTATATATAACGATACATTATTCACACCCACAAATATTACACACAGTGTGTGCGTGTGAGAGAGGGGAGAGAGGGGGTGGGATGCGGACGGTAGCCTCGATAAGATGGGACTGAAACAGAGGAACACTCACTCCTTGCTTTGCCTAGCGAATCCAGATCACCCCCTTCGTCTCCCCCCCCCCCCTTTTCTAACTATGTGCAGGTTATTTGAACGTGGGCCACCTTTCAGGGCAAGAAGGGCAAGATCTCTCCAAGCTAGGTCTGGCGAGGCGACATCGCTTTTGTTGTGGGGTGTACACATACACACACACATATATATATAATGCATATATAATATATATATATATATATATATATATATATATATATATATAATATATATACTTGTATATAGTATATATACACACACATGTATGTGTATGTATACATGTATATATATATATATATATATATATATATATATATATGTGTGTGTGTGTGTGTGTGTGTGTGTGTGTGTGTGTGTGTGTGTGTGTGTGTGTGTGTGTGTGTATCTATATTTATACACACACACACACACACACACACACACACACACACACACACATATATATATATATATATATATATATATATATATATATATATATATATATATATATATATACACACACACATGTATATAATATATATATATATATATATATATATATATACATATACATATATTTACATACATATATATCCTCTGAATTCAAACGGGCCAAACTGCACACAGAGACGGATGAGTTTGATGTAATCGTCTATTTGCAGTGGTAGTTCGCCCTCGTCCATTATTGCCAATGCTCGTTCTGCACCTTTGATGGCCCCCTCGATCGGTACGTTCGTAAACAGGGACTTGACAGTGGCGTAAGCAGTGGCAAACTACCACTGCAAATAGATGATTACATCAAACTCATTCCGAGCCCTCAGAATATGCAGCCCTGAGTTCTTGGAGGAGGAAATGCAACACGTCTCCAACACTTTCCAACACCTCCATCATCCTCGCCCCATGCTCACTCACCTCTGATGCAAGGCCGAGAAGGTCATGAGCAGACCGAGCGGTGAAGACACACAGAACAAGAATAATCGTCCCTCACTCGGAATTGACTTGACACCTGGAGGGCCTAGTGGGCCGCACTTTAAAGATAGCTACGTCTTCAGGCAAGAAGATCGAAGACATCGTAAGAGAAAAGAGGTCAAACCACAAAAGACCCTTCAGCCAGGTGTACAGCATACCGTGTGGTGGTTGTGATAGAGTCTACATAGGTGAGACAGCACGAGGATTGCACGAACAACAAGTCAGCCAACACCGCAGCGCTCTCCGACGCCACGACACAAGAAACGCCTTCGTTGTTCACGTAGATACCGACGGTCACCTCCCGAAGTGGTCCCAGGCCTCCATCATAAAGCAAGGCCTGGCCCCACGTCAAAGGAAACTGGTTCATTTATACAATTAACAATATTAACACCGCTACGGAGAGCCACGAACTATCCAAGGCCGTCGCTCACCTGATTACCGAGGTGACCAGACCACCTCTATGAATATTCCTCTATGTACCTCTTGTCATATATGCCCTGACGAAGCATTAGCGAAAAGGCCTTCGGCATATTCGTGTTTTTTTCTTGTCTTTCCCTTCCTTGTTCTTGTTGCAGTGTGTGTACATGTGCATACATACATATATAGAGAGATAGATAAATCAAAGTAATACTAGATTTCTGTTGTAATTATGGTCGCCGCCACCACCACTGCTTTCTTAGAAAACTAGAAACACATCTCTCTTTCAGGTGAATTGATTATCTTGAATATCCAAGATCATAATTCTTGTAATGAAGGGGTTAAGGAAACTAAATATTAAAATTTCTTGTATTTTACCATTTATACGTTTTTACATAATGTACTTTGAATTCATATTACAATTTTAATATATATTCCGAAGTTTCCTAAAATGAAAGAATATATATATATATATATATATATATATATATATATATATATATATATATATATATATATATATATATATATATATATATATTCAAAAATCTTCACTGGAAAGCATAAGAGGTAGACCCTGCTTACCAAAATAGCCACCAAAAGCATGTCATGCTCAGCATCACCTGATCACTCGTACAATATTTAGTGATAACGGTTCTTTCCATTGCGACGATGCACACGTGATTTTCTTTTCTTTTTTAACAAACGTGGAAGAGTCTTACACTTCCACACATAAAATATACATACATACATACACACACACACACACACACACACACACACACACACACACACACACACACACACACACACACATATATATATATATATATATATATATATATATATGTGTATGTGTGTGTGTGTGTGTGTGTGTGTGTGTGTGTGTGTGTGTGTGTGTGTGTGTATACTGTATATATACAGTTGCGGAATTATAATTCAGTGCATTTGCTGGGTCCCACTTCCGTACATGTAGCAACATTTAGAATGAGGCGAAAACCTTGAGTTGTTAAAGAAGTGTGATTGGTAGAATATAAATAACCAAAAAGTGTATTAATTCCTATTTTTGGAAACTACATAAACCTACTTTCTTCAAATAAGTGATACTAAAACATGCAGTAATTGTTATCACTAACTTTGTAGTAGCATATCTTTTCAATATAAATTCCTAGAATTGTTTGTTTATCGATATGGCAACACGCATGGAGGTGAGGCTGCATTTCCCCCTTCTTTCAACAAAAACATCAATTATAACTGAATATATCTTGAAACTTGAAAATGCTAAATCATCTAAGTCTTTGTAAAATTGCTAAGACCTTTGCAAATGCTTTTTGTAGCTGTATCATCTACAACTGTTTTTTCCAGAACCAAATATTGATACAGTAAACATGAAAACATGCTACTCTATATCATTCATCATAGACCTTTTTTCTGAATGCAGAACCGCAGGACTACAGCTCTCTCTCTCTCTCTCTCTCTCTCTCTCTCTCTCTCTCTCTCTCTCTCTCTCTCTCTCTCTCTCTCTCTCTCTCTCTCTCTCTCTCTCTCTCTCTCTCTCTCTCTCTCTCTCTCTCTCTCTCTCTCTCTGTGTGTGTGTGTGTGTGTGTGTGTGTGTAGTGTCTATCACGAAGTCAATACTTGATGTTGAGTTACGAAACAATTTCGTTTCGTTTATTCCGAATGGCCTCTATTTTGTGCTAAAATTTGATCATAGTTTTCGCTATTATTATTCCATAAGTCTTGGTGTTTATATGAGGATATTCGAACAGCTAAGCGAGAAAATACGCATTTGCTTATTAAAACTCGAGTAACTGGCAGGGTGGTTCCTAAGAGGTTGAATGTCCAAAGTTTACATCTTTGGTAGACGTAACCAAAGCGTCGGATTTTTTCCAACACTTGGAAGAAGCGTTCACTATTTTTGTTAGTTTATGTCATCGTTTAAAATTCAAAAATCAGCCTGAAATTCGTTACTAGAGGCTCACATCTTTTGTGCCTATCTTATCACCAGAGAACTCTAGCCATGCTTATATGTTACAACAGAAATACGTTAGATATACTTCTATATCATTCTGTATTCAGAGATTAAAAAAGGATAAACTGATATTCTATTCTTTTTTATTAGTTATTACAAATATCTGGAAACTTTTCCTTTCAAACACACTGTCTCATTTCATTTCTTCGATTTTGTATATTGTGAATTACACTGTGTGTATATCAAATTTAAACATATAATATGGCTTTGGTACCAACGAATATTATGAATTTCAAAAGAAATCTTGTTAATATTATATAGGTTTTCATTCTTGCTATGGAGGAAAGGGCTCCCTGGTTATGCTATTTACACGCATCATCCGATTTCAGTAATAATTCAGTATATATATATATATATATATATATATATATATATATATATATATATATATATATATATATATATGTATGTATGTATGTATGTATGTATATTATATAAAATATATAATATATATATTATATATATTATAGATAGATAGATAGATAGATATAATAGATAATATATATAATATATATGTATATATATATATTATATATATATATATATATTATATATATATATATATATATATATATTATATATATATATATATTATTATAATATATATATATATATATATATATATATATATATTATATATATATATATATATATATATATGTATATTATATATATATATATATATATATATATATATATATATATATATATATATATATATATATATATATATATATTATATATATATATATATATATATATATATATATATATATATATATATATATATATATATATATATATATATATATATATATATATATATATATATATGTATGTATGTATGTATATTATTGGCTTTTATGTGCATGTTTATTAAACTTAATTCCCTTAGGTTAAATAAACATGGCAGCTCAAAAAATAAGTGCTGACCAGATTTATGTACTTTATGCTCCTTGTGCTCATCC
>NW_020868291.1:584021-594021 GCF_003789085.1 Penaeus vannamei
TTGATTTATTAGGTCTAAGAGCATTTAATATTTTTCAATTACCCCTCCCAAGTCTTCATCTCTTTCGTATTCTTTCTCGCCTAGTTTTGCCTCCGCGTAACCCTGCCGCCTACCCCGCCTTCTCGTGCGTACCACTCACGGATTCACTCCGGCGTCATTTCACTTATCCGTCGCTTCCTTCCGTGCCTTTGCCCGTTGGTGTTGTGAATGCTGATTCCCTTGTTTCCCTTGCCTCTGCCATCCCGCTCCGTCTTAGAGAGCATGACTTCTTCGTCCTCTAATCCTCTTACTTATTCTGGATTATGCTTTCTTTCTCTTCCTTTCCTCTGAATCCACCTTCCTATTACCGCCGCTAATCTTTATGTGCGCACTTATCATTATTATCATCTCCCTTTCGTACTGTTTCCTCTAATATCCGTTTACCATAACCATAGTCATGTTACTGATTTCCTTTTTTTCTATTTTCCTTTTTCTTCTTCTCTTGTTCAATTCTCCTTTTATTTATTGTCCCTATCCACCGATTGTCTTTCCTCATTTCTTTCTTTCTCTCGTCCTCCTTCCTTCCTTTGTGTAGTTAATTTCTTCCTTTTCTTTCCCTTCTTTTCTTCCTCCCTTCCTCATTCTTTCTCTTTCTTTATTTTCCCATATGCACTTGCTATCTCCATCACACCCTCCTTCTCCCTTTCTCTTTCCTCTCTCTACCTTCTCTCTCGCGGTCTTTGTAAGTCCCTCTTCCTCTCTCTCTCCTCCTCCCACTACCTCCTTTTCCCCTTTTTCTTTCTCGTCATCTCATATCTCTTCCCCTGCCTCCTTCTCCCTCTCTCTCTCCTCTCCCTCCCTCTCTCCTCTCTCCCTCTCCCTCTTCCATTTCTTCTCCTCTCCTCCTCCTCTCTCTCTCTCTCTCTCGCCTCCTCTCTCTCTCTCTCTCCTCCGTCCCTCTCTCTCTCTCCTCCTCCCTTCTCCTCTCTCTCTCTCTTCTCTCCCCTCCCATCGTCTCTTTCTCCTCCCACTGTGGGGCACAACTGGGACCCGCCTCCACTTTCAACCCTCTGGAAGCTTCTACCACTCCTTCAGCTAAGACGCCCCGAGATTTACGTCTCAAGGTATGTCGTCGTCTTGGGGCACTTTGCGTCTCCCTTTATCCTCCTCGGCTCTCCATCTCCCCGCTTTCCTCTTCCTGCTCTCTGCTTCCCGGCTGTTGGTGGTGGGGGGGATTTTTTTTCTCGGTTGTGGTTTTAATCTTGGTTGTTATAATTTTCGGTTGTGGTTTTAATTTGGTTGTTATAATTTCTTTTCTCGTTGTGGTTTTAATCTTTCGGTGGTGACTTGGTTGTTATAATTGTTTTCTTATCGCTTGTTGTTTTAGTCTTGGCTATAATTGTTTTCTTTTCTTCTCGGTTGTGGTCTTAATCTTGTTGTTATAATTGTTTTCTTCTCGATTGTTGTTGTTTTCTTCTCGTTTTTTTGTTGTTTTCTTCTCGTTATCTGTTTTCTTCTCGGCTGTTGTACACTCTTCGCATCCTGTTGCTTTATTGCTTCTCTCTACTTCCTCTATCGCATTATCTTATTATTTTCCTTTTTTTCGGGTTCCGATTCTCCCCGCTTCCTCTGTCCATTCTCTACTTCCTGGCTTGTTTCATTTTGCTTTTCATTTTCGTTTTCATTTCTTTACAACTTTTTTTTTTCAAGCTGCCTTTCAAATTTTTACAAGATAACTGCATATCTTTCTACATTACTAAGATAATTAACTTTCTTATATCTTTATCTTTTCACATAATCTACTTTGATATCTCTATCATGCTTATCGTCTTTATCAAATACATTAGCATTACTCTTTTATCATCGTTCATCTGTTCCCCGTCTTCCTCTTCCCCTTTCTCTATTACACGGTTCATCATTTCTTCTTTTGTCTCCTTATTTTCTTGATTAAAGTCGATTTCTTTCTTTCTTTCTTTCTCTCTCTCTCGCTCTCTTTCTCTCCTCTCTCTCTCCTCTCTCTCTCTCTCTCTCTCTCTCTCTCTCTCTCTCTCTCTCTCTCTCTCTCTCTCTCTCTCGCTATTACCTTAATCCTTATTCTCTCCATCTCTTTATTTCCCTCATTTGCATTCCCCCTATCCATTCTTTTCGTTTTTATATCTCTCGTTGGCATATAAATTATTTCCTTATTTAAAAATACAGTTCATTCTTTTTCTGTCTCCCTCTTCCTAATTTCATTTTCTTGTAATTATCTTGCCCATTTTCCCCTCTTCTTGCTTTCCCCTTCGTCCTTCTATCTCTTTTTTTTCTTCTCATTCTAATCTCGAATTTATTTCTTTAATCTTCTTCTTAAGTCTCTTCGTCTCTCTTGTAATCTTATCTGGTCCTCTCTCTTTCCCTCTTTCTTCTATATCTTATCTCATGGCCCTGTCTTCTTTCCGGCTTATTATAACCAATTATCGTTCCTGTTGCCCTCAGGTCCTTTTTATTTTGTTCTTTCTTATTCACATTAGTCCTTTAGCTCTTCCTCCCTTTCCTTCCCCGTCTTCTTTTTGTCTACTACCATCATCGTCTATAACCTTTCCCCTCTCTGACTCTGCCATTTTCATTCACCGCTTTTATTTATGCACTAGTTAATTTATAAACTGTTTTCTCGCATATTAATCTATAGTAAATTCTATATCATTTCCTCTCCCCGGCTTCTCCCTCCCTCCCTCTCTGCCTCTGTTCTCTCTCCCTCTGTCTCTCTCTCTCTGTCTCTCTCTTCTGTCTCTCTCTTTCTCTTCCTCGTCTCTCTCTGTCTCTCTTCTCCCTGTCTCTCTCCCTGTCTCCTCTCTCTCCTCGTCTCTCTCTCTCTGTCTCTCTCTCGTCTGTCTCTCCTACTCTCTGTCTCTTCGCTCTTCTCTGTCTCCTCCTCGTCTGGTCTCTTCTCTATGTCTCCGGTCGCGCGTCTCGGTCTCTCTTGCTCTGTTCTTTTCTCTCTGTCTCATCTCTCTCTGTCCTCTCTCTCGCTGTCTGGTCTGGTCTTCTGTCTTCTCATGGGCGTCTCTCTCTCTGCGTCTGTCTTCTCTCGTCTGTCTCTCTCTCTAGCTGGTTGTCGTCTACTGGTCTCTCTCTTCTAGTCTCTCCCTCTCTTGTCCTCATCTCCTCTCTCTCTCTCTTCTGTCTCTTCTACGTCTCGTCTCTCTCTCTCCTGGTCTTCTCTCCTCTCGTCTCTCGTCTCCCTTGAGTCTGCGTCTCGTCTTCGGTCACTCTCTTCTCATCTTCTCTCTCTCTCTCTCTCTCTCTTCTCTCTCCGTCCCAATTCCCTACTTTTATCACATTTTCTCGACTTCTTTATCCTTTTTCCTATATTTTCGCTTTCCTTTCCTCCCTCCTTTCCTCCGTTCATCGTATTATCTTATTATATAACGAACTCTCAAGCCTCTGTGCTCTTAACACCCTGCTGTTCTGTTTCTGGTATCTTCGTCTCTTTTTCCATCTTATTTCCTTCCTTTAGCTTTCCTCGTCGTTCGTTCTGCTCCTCTTCCCGTATTCCTATCCTGGTACTCGTTTCCTTGCCATCCTCCCTCTTTCTCGCCTCTGCCCCTATTCTCCGCCTTCTCTTCTCCACGCCCTCCTCCCCTCTTTCACGCCTCCCTCCCTTCTCGCGCTACCTCCCTCTCTGGCGCCCTCCTCCCCCTCTTTGCCTGCGCCCTCAGGCTCGCCCCTCCTTCTGCGCCTCCTCCCCCGTCTTCTTGAGCGCGCTGTCCTCGACCCCTCATTCTGCGCCCTCTCCCCCTCTTTCTGCGCCCTCTCCCCCTCTTGCTGGCGCCCTCCTCCCCCTCCTTCTCTGGCGCCCTCCTCCCCCTCATCTTCTGGCCGCCCTCCATCCCCCCTCTTCTCGCGCCCCCTCCTCCCCCTTCTGCGCCCCGTCCTCCCCTCTCTGGCGCCTCCTCACCCTTTAACTGCGCCCTCCTCGCGCCCTCTTCTGCGCCCTCACTCGCCCCCTTCTGCGCCTCCTGCACCCCTCTTCTGGCGCCCATCCTCCCCCTCTTCTGCGCCCTCCTCCCCCTCTTCTCTGCGCCCTCCTCGGCCCGCCTCTTCTGCGCCCTCCTCCCCTCTTCTCGCCGCCCCCGCCCCGTCTCTCCTCCCTCTTCTGCGCCATCCTCACCCCTCTTGCTGCGCGCCCTCCTCGCACCTCTTCTGCGCCTCCCTCCCGCGCTCTTGCGTGCGCCTCCTCCCCTCTTCTGCGCCCTCGCTCCCCTCTTCCGCGCCTCCTCTCCCCCTCTTCTGCGCCCTCTCCCCCTCGTCTGCGCCCTTCCTCCGCCCCTCTTCGTGCGCCCTGCACTCCGTTTCTTGCGCCCTCGCTCCCTCTTCTGCGCCTCCTCCCCCTATTCTTGCGCCCTCCTCCCCCTCTTCTGCGGCCCCTCCCCTCTATTCTGCTGCGCCCTCCTCCCCCTCTTCTCGCGCCCCCTCCTCTTCTCTGCGCCAGTCCCTCGCCCCTTTCTTCGCGCCCTCCTCCTCTCTGCGCCACTCCTCCTCTTTGTGCTGCGCCGTCGCTGCCCCCTCGTTCTGCGCCCTCGCTCCACCCCCTCTTCTGCGCCCCTCTCCCCCTCTTCTGCGCCTCCCCCCCTCTCTGCGCCTCCTCCCCCTCTTCTCGCCCTCTCCCCCTCTTGCTTGCGCCTCCCTGGCCCCGCCTCTTCTGCTGCGCCCTCCTCCCCCTCTTCTCTCTGCGCCCTCCTCTCTTCTGCGCCCTGCTCCGCCCTCTTTGCGCGCTCCTCCCCTCTGTCTGCGCCCTCGCATCCCGTCGCGCTCGTTGGCTGCGACCCTCCGTCCCCTCTTCCTGCGCGGCGCTCGTGCCCAGCTCTTTTCTGCGCCCTGCGGCCACTCTTGCGCCCTCGTCGTCCCCTCTATCTGCCGCCCTCCTCCCTCTTCTGCGCCTCCGCCGGTCTTCTGCGCCTTCCTCCCGGCCATTTCTCTGCGCCCTCCTCCCCTCTTGCTGCGCCCTCCTCCCTCTCTTACTTCTGTGACGCCTCCTCCCCGTCTTCTGCGCTACTCCCTCTTCTGCGCCTCCTCCCGCTCTTTTTCTGCGGGCCTTCCTCCCCCTCTCTGCGGCCCTCCTCCCCTCTTCTCCGCCATCCTCCCCCTCTCTTCTTGCGCCCCTCCTCCACCTCTTTCTGCGCCCCTCCTCGCCCCGTATCTGCGCGCCC
Organism: Penaeus vannamei; assembly: GCF_003789085.1. Classification (NCBI taxonomy): domain Eukaryota; kingdom Metazoa; phylum Arthropoda; class Malacostraca; order Decapoda; family Penaeidae; genus Penaeus; species Penaeus vannamei. The sequence continues at coordinate 589,190 of NW_020868291.1, forward strand.
CTCCTCGCCCTCTTCTGCGCCCTCGCTCCCGCCCTTTCTGCCGCCTTCTCAGTCCTCTTCGTTGGCGCCCTCATCCCCTCTCTCTGCGCCCTCCGGCCCTCTTCTGCGCCTCCTCCCCCCTACTTCTTGCGCCTCCTCCGCCCTCTTTGTGCGCCTCCCCCCCCTCTTCTGCGGCCGTCATTCCCCCTCGTTCTGGCGCGCCGTCCTCCGCCGCTTCTGCCGGCCCTCACTTCCCCCTCTTTGGCGCCCTCACTCCCCTCTTCTGCGCCCTCCCCTTTCCTTCGCTCTTCTCCCTGCGCCGTCCTCCCCTCCTCTTCTGCGCGCTCGCTCCCCCCGTCTTCTGCGCCTCCTCCCCCTCTTCTGCGACGTCCTTTCGGCCCGTCTGTGCTGCGCCCTCTCCCCCTCTTCTGCCCCCCTCCCCTCCTCTCGCTCCTCCTCTTCTCCTGCGCCCCTCCCCTCTCTGCGCTCCTCCCCTCTTCTTTCGCCCTCCTCCCCTCTTCTTCGCCCTCTCCCCTCTCTTCGCGCCTCCTCCCCTTTCGCCCTCGCTCCCCTTCTTTCGCCCTATCTCCCCTGCTTCTTCGCCTCCCTCATCCCCTTCTTTCTTCGCCCTCCTCCCCCTCTTCTTTCGCCGCTCGGACTCCCCCTGCTTCTTCGCCCTCCATACCGCCCCTCGTTCTTCGCCCTCCTCCCCTCTTTCTTCGCCCTCCTCCCCCTCTTCTTAGCCTCCTCCCCTTCTTCTTCGCCCCCTCCCTCATGTCGGTCGCCCTCAGGCTCCGCCTTCGTTCTTCGCCCTACTCCTCTTCTTCGCCCTCCTCCCTCTTCTGTCCCTCGCTCACCCCCTCTTCCTCGCTCGCTCCCCGCTCTTATTTCGCCCGTCTCCCCTCTTTATTCGCCCTCCTCCCCCTCTTCTTTCGGCCCTCCTCCCCCTCTTCTTCGCCCTCGCTCCCCCTCATCTGGCCTGGGTCGCCTCTCCTCGGGCTCTTCTTTTCGCCCTCACTCTGGGCCTCCTACTATCGCTCCCTCCTACGCCCTACTGGTTTCTTTTCGGCCTCTCTCCCCTCAGTTCTTGCGCACTCCTCGCACACCTCATTCTCGCCCTCTCTCCCTCCTTCTCGCAGCTCCTCCCCTCTTCATTCAGGCCTCCTCCGCGCAACTTTCTTCCCTCCTCCTCATTCTTCGCCCTCTCCCCCTCTTCTTCTTTCTTCGCCTCCCGAAACCCTCTTCTTCGCCTCCTCTCCCCTGCTTCTACGCCCTCACTCACCCTCTTCTTTCGCCCTCCACTCCCCCCTCATTCTTTACGCTCACATCCCCCTCTTCTTCGCACCTCTCCCCCTCTTCTTCGCCCTCCTCCCCTCTTTCTTTGCTCCTCCCCCTCTTCTTCGCGCTCCTTCGCCTCTCTCCCTCATTTTCTTCGCCCTCGCTACTTGCTGCCTCTGTTTCGCCTCCTCTCTCTTCTTCGCCCTCCTCGCCCTCTTCTTCCGTCCCTCTCCCCCTTTCTTCGGCCTCCTCCCTCCTCGTTTCTCGCCCTCCCTTTCCGCCCTCTTCTTCGCCTCTGCCCATCTTCTTTCGCCCTTCCTCCCCCTCTTCTTCGCCGCTTCCTCTCCCTCTTCTCGCCCTCCTCGCCCTCTTCTTCGCCCTCCTCCCCCTGCTTCTTCGCCCTCCCTCCCGCCTCTGCTGTTCGCCCTCCTCCCCTCTTCTTCGCCCTCCCCATACTTTCGCTTCGCCCTCGGCTCCCTCCTTCTTCGCCCTCCTCCCCCTTTCTCTCGCCCTCTCTCGCCCTCTCTTCGCCTCCTCCCCCTCTTCTTCGCCCTCACTCAACCCTCATTCTCTGCCTCCTCCCCCTCTTCTTCGCCCTGCCTACCCCGTTTCTTCGCCTCCTCCCTTCTTCTATCGCGCCTCCTCCCCTCTTCTTCGCTCCTCCCCTCTTCTTACGAGCCGTCCGGCGTGCCCGATCCAGCGCCCGGAAGTTGAACTTAGCGGCCGGCTTGTTTTGTTTTCTGCCTTTCGGGGTGATGGTGGCCGGCAGCCCGGCGACACGGGGGGCTTGGGGCGCGCTGAGTCGGGTGGGTGGTCGGCCCGGCGGCCTGGTCCGCGGCCACCAGGGGGTCCCGGCCGGGGACGGTTGGGGCCGGCCACGGCCGCCCCGCCGGCCCCGCCGCCGCCCGCCGTTAGGAGGATACGGAGGGGGTGGTGTTTGTATTTGGGTTGTGCGGATGAGGGCGAGCAAGCCCCCCCCCCGCTTTTTTTTTTGCTGGTCCCCGAGCGGGGGCCCCCGTGCCTCGCTCCCCCTCTTTCTTTTCGCCTCCTCCCTTTCTTCGCCCTCTCTCCCTCTTCTTCGCCCTCCTCCCCTCTTCTTCGCCCTCCTCCTCCTACTTTCGCCCTCCTCCCCCTGCTTCTTCGCCCTCAGCTCCCCGCTCTTTCGCCCCTCCTCCCCCTCGTTCTTCGGCCCTCCTCACCCATCTCTTCTTCGCCCTCCTCCCCCTCTTCTTCGGCCTCCTCCCCTCTTCTTTCGCCCTCCTCCCCTCTTCTTCGCCCTCCTCCCCTCTTCTTCGCCCGTCCTCGCCCCTCTTCTAGATCTTGCCTCTCTCCCCCCCTCCCCTTGTTTGTTCCTTCGCCTCGGCTCCCCCTCTTTTCTTCGCCCTCCTCCCTCTCTTATTCGCCTGGCCTCCTCCCCTCTTCTGTCGCCCTCCTCATCCCTGCTTCTTCGCGCCTCCTCCCCTCGTTCTTACGAGAGCCCGTGCCTGCGAGCGGCCTCTGATCCTTACGCGTCCTCAACTCCCCCTCTTCTTCGCTCGTCCTGCAGCCCCTCTTCTTCGTCCCTCCTCCCGCTCTTCTTCTCCCGTCCTCCCGTTTCGTTTGCTCCTCGCTCGCCGCTCTTCTCCCTCACGTCCCCTTTCTTCTCGCCTCTCCCTTCTTCTCCCATCCTACCTCTATCTCCCTACTGCCCCTCAATGTCACTCTTCCTCTTCTCGCTCCTCGACCTCGTTATCCTCTCCCTTCTTCTCCCTCCTCCTCGGTTCTGCCTACCTCCCGCATCTTGTCCCTCCTCTCCTGCTGTCGTCCTCCGTCCCTTCGGTTCCTCGCCTCCTCCCGCTCCGTTCTCCCTCCTCCCTTCTTCTCCCTCCTTCCCTTCTCGCTCCTCTGCGCGTTGCTCTCCTCCTCCGCTTCTGTCTCACGCTCTCCCCTTTCGTCCTCCTTACCCTAGCTCCCCTTCCTCCCCTATGTTCTCGGTCGCTTCCCCGTCTTCTCCCTCTGCACCAGCTTTTTCTTCTCCCTCTCTCATCTCCTCTCCCCTCATCTCCCTCCTCTCCCCTTTCTCCTCTCCCTCATCTCCCTCTTCCCTTCTTCTCCCTCCCCCTCTTCTCCCTCCTCCCCTCTTCTCCCTCCTCCCCTCTTCTCCTCCTCCCTTCTTCTCCCCCTCCCATATCTTCGTCCCGTCCCTCCTTCTCCCTCGCCCCTCTTCTCCCCTCCCCTCTTTCCTACCCTCTTCTCACTCCTCCCTCTTCTCCTCCTCCCTTCTTCTCCTCCTCCCCCTTTCTTCTCCCTCTTACCGGTTCTCCTCCTCCTCACCTTATCTCCTCCTCTCCCCTTTACTCCCTCCTCGCCCTTCTTCTTCTTCTCCTCCTCCCTTCTTCTCCCTCCTCCTTCTTCTCCCTCCTCCCCCCTCGATCTCCTCCTCCCCTCATTCCTCCTCCCCTCTTCTCTCCCTCTCCCCTTCCTCCTCCCCCTCTTCCCGCTCTCCCCGTCTTCTCCTCCTCCCTCTTCTCCCTCCTCACCCTTCTCCCTCTCCCCTCTTCTCCCTCCTCCCTCTTCAACTCCTCCCCTTCTTCTCACTCCTCCGCCTCCTTCTCCCTCCCGTTCTTTCTCCTCCTCCCTATTCCTCCCTCCTTGCCCCTTCCTCTCCTCTTCCGTTCTTCCCCTCTCCCCCTTCTTCTCCTCCTTACCGCTTCTTCTCCTCCTCCCCTTCTTGCTCCATCCTCCCTTTCTTCTCCTCTGCCCTCATTCCCTCCTCCCCTCTTTCTCCTCCCCCTCCCTCGCCTCCTCCCCCTCTTCTCGCCTCCTCCTCTTTCTCGCCTTCCTCCTTTTCTCCCTCCTCCCTTTCTTCTCCTCCTCCCCTCCTTCTCCTCCTCTCTCTTCTCCCTCCTCGCCCTCTTCTCATCTCCTTCTCTCACTCTCCGCCTCCTTCTCCTCACTCCGCTTCTTTCATTCCTCTCGCCTTCTTCTCCCTTCCTTCTCCCCTCTCCCTTCTTAATCTCCTCCCCTTCTTCTCCTCCCCTTCTTCCCTCCTTCCCTTCTTCATCCCTCCTCCTTCTTCTCCCTTCCTTCTCTCCCTCATTCCTTCTTCTCCCCTCTTCCTTATCTCCCTCCTCCCCTCTCTCCCTCACCCTTCTTCTTCCTCCTCCCCGTCATCGTCCTCCCCCTCATCTCCCTCCTCCCCTCATCTCCTCCTGCCCTCAATTCCTCCTCCCCTCATCTCCTCCTCCCTTCTTCTTCCTCTCCTTCTTCTCCCTCCCTTCTTCTCCCTCGCCCCCCTCTTCTCCCTCTCCCTCTTCTCCCTCCTGCCGCTCTTCTCCCTTCCCTTCTTACTACTCCTCGACCTTCTTCTCCTCCTCCCCTTCTTCCTCCCTCTCCCCCTCTTCTCCTTCCGTCCGCTCTTTCCTCCTCCCCGCGTCATTCTCCCTCCTTCCATCATCTCCCCTCCTCCTCCTCATCTCCTTCCTGTCCCGCGCTCTTCTCCCTCCTCCGCCCTCTTCTCCGCTCTCCCTTCTTCTCCCTCGTTCTCCCTCTTCTCCCTCTCCCCTCTGTCCTCTCCCCTTCTCTCCCTCCTCCCT
>NW_020868291.1:599021-604653 GCF_003789085.1 Penaeus vannamei
TGCTTTTGGTTCATCTTGACTCTCTTTCAGTGTTTCTTCTCGCTCTCGCTCTCTCTTTCTCTTCCGTATTCACTGCCTGTCTCTCGTCTGTCCTGTCCTGTCCTGTACTGTGTCTCTGTTTGCCTGCCTACCTCTCTGCTTTGCTGCTGTCTGTCTCCTCTGTCTGTCTGTGTCTGTCTGCCCGTCTCTCTGTCTGTCTATCTGACTGACTGTCTCTTTGGCTGACTGACTGACTATCTGTTTAACAGACTGTCTCTGTCTGAACAAGCAAATGAAGTAACACGAACAAGCAGACAATGAGCACAAACAGCTTCTACACACATACTTTGCATGAATTCACATATAAACCTGCATTACATAAACTCACACACAAATATATCTAATTACAAACACATCCTATGTACTTGTATTTAGCGTGAGTCCATAGAAAGAACCAAGGCCATATACACAGGCACAGGTACAGACACAGGCGCGCACGGGGCAATGAAGCCGTCCGAGGAGATTAAGATGGCCAAAACACGCCGCCCTCGCCCTCTCTTGCCACTTGTAGGTGCTTGTGGGTAACTAACGACGATTTGTGGCGGGCGAGGGCTGGCTGCGGCCACTTAGGGGGCCTCGTCGCGTGGGCGTTACGGTGCCGGCAGGATGACCACCGTTACCGCGGCTGTGTCTTGGGGGTACTGCTGTGGCCACGGCGTGTTTTGCTTGGGGTTGTGCCGCGGGTGTTTGGCTTTGCTTTGTTGTTTGTGCTTGCTTGGGGTTGTGCCGCCGGTGTTTGGCTTTGCTTTGGGCGTTGTTGCCGCCGGTGTTTGGCCTTTGCTGTGGGAGTTTTCTGGTCCGGGCTCGGGTGATTGAGTCTTTCCGGTTTTGGGGTTGTGCCTGGGTCTGTTAGTATAATCGGATGTGGCAGGTTGAATTGATATAAATTTAGCGGGAGGTGCATGATGTAGAAAGGCGCGAGTATGCATTCGTTCTTGGCACGGCCTTTGCTTGGGGTGGGTTGCGTAGTGCCGAATCGCGGTAGTTTGGGCTTTGCTTGGGGGTGTATCACGCCGAACGGTGTTATGTTGTTGTTGCCTTGGTGGGTTGTGCCGGACGTGTGTGTTGGCTTGCTTGGGGTGTGGCGCCGGTGTTGGCCTTGCTTGGGGTTGGCCGCGGTGTTTGGCTTTGCTTGGGTGTGCCGCGGGTGTTGCTTTGCTTGGGGTTGTTGCCGCGGTGTTTGGCTGTTTGTTGGGTGATTAGTGCCGCGGTGTTCTGCTACCTTTTGCACTTGGGTTGTGGTGGCCGCGGCACGGTGTTGTGTCTTTGCTGCGGTTGGATGCTGATTGACGTGTTAATTGGCTTTGCTTTGGATGTGCCGCCGGTTTTTGGCTTTGGACTTGGGTTGCCCACAGCGGTCTGGTGCCGCCGGTGTTTGGCTTTGCGTTGGGGTTGTGGCCGGACGGTGGTTTGATGCTTTTGCCTTGGGGTTTGTGCCGGACGGTGTTTGGCGTATTGCTTGGGGTTGGTGCGCCGGTGGTGTTTTGTTGATTTGTGGGGTTGTGCCAACGCGGGGCTCGGGTGTTTGGGCGTTTTTGGCTGGGGTGTGCCGACCGGTGTTTGGTCTATTTGCTTGGGGTTTGGTGCCCGAGGTGGTTTGGCTTTTGTTGGGTTTGTGCCGCCGGGTGTTTGGCTTTGCTTTGGGTGTGCTCGCCGGTGTTTGAGGCTTTGGGCTTGGGGGATTGTGCCGGCGGTGTTTTGGCTTTGGCTTGGGTGTGCGATCGGGTGTTTGGTTTGCTTGGGGTTGCCGCGGTGTTTATTGGCTTTGCTTTGGGGTTGTGCCGCCGGTGGTTTGGCGTAATTGCCTTGGGGTTGTACCAGCCGGTGTTTGGCTTATGCTGGGGTTCGATGCCGGTCGTGTTTGGTTTGCTTTGGGTTGTGGCCGGCGTGTTTGTGGCTTTGCTTGGGGTTTGTGCGCGGTGTTTGGCTTGTTGCTTGGGGTTTGCGCGCTGGGTTTTATGGCTTTGCTTGGGTTGTGCGCCGTATTTGGCTTTGCTTGGGGTTGTCGCGTGTTTGGCTTTGGCTTGGGGTTGTTCCGGCCCGGTGTTTTGGGCTTTGTGTTGGGGTTGTGCCGGCACGGTGTTTGGCTTTGCTTGGGGGTTGTGCCGGCCGGTGTTGGCTTTGCGTTGGGGTTGTGCGACGGTTGTTTGGCGATTGCTTGGGGTTCGATTTGATCCGCCGGTGTTTGGCAGTTTTGGCTTGGGAGTATGGTGCCAGGTCACCGGGGTTGTTGGCTTTGTGCTGGGTTTGTGCCCGCGTGTTTTGTTTTGCTTGGGGTGCCGCCGGTATTTGGCTTTGCTTGGGTTGGTGCCGCGGGTGTTTGGCCTTTGCTTGGGGTTGTCCGTTACGGTGTTTGGCTTTGTTTGGGTGTTGTGCCAGGCGGTGTTTGGCTTGGCTTGGGGTTTGTGGCCGCCGGTTGTTGGCTTTGCTTAGGGGTGGGCCGCCGGTGTTTGGCTTTGCTTTGGGGTTGTGCCGCCGTGTTCTGTGCTTTGGCTTGGGGGTGTGCGCCGGCTGGTATTTGGCTTTGCTTGAGTTGCTGCCGCCGGTATCTCTGGCTTTCTTGGGGGTTTGTGCCGGCGGATGTTCTTGGCGTTTGCTGTGGGCGTTGTGCGGCGCCGGTGTTTGGCTGTCTGCTAGCGTGGTTGTGCAGCGTGTGTTTTGGCTATTGGCTGGTTGGGTTGTAGCCTGCCGGGTGTTTGGGCTTTTGCTTGGGTTGTGCCGCCGGTGATATTGGCTTTGCTTGGGGTTGTTGGCCGACGTGTTTGGCTTGCGCTTGGGTTGTGCCGACCGGGCGGTGTTTTGGCTTTGCTTGGGGTTGTGCCGCCGGTGTTTGGACTGTTGCTTGGGGTTGTGCCGCGCCGGTGTGTTGGCCTTTGCTTGGGGTGTGCGAGGTTGTTTGGCTTGCTTGGGGTTTGTGGCCGAGCCGGTGTTGGCGTGTTGCTTGGGGTTGTGCCGACGGTGATTTGGCTTTGTTTGGGGTTGTGCGCGGTGTGTGTTGGCTTTGCTTGGGTGTGCCGCGGTGTGCTTTGGCTGTGCTTGGGGTTGTGTGCGCCGACGGTGTTTGGCTTTGGCGTGGGGTTGTGCCGCCGGTGTTTGCTTTGCTTGGGGTTGTGCCGCGCGTTGTTTGGCCTTTGCTTGGGGTTGTGCCGACGGTATTTGTTTGCTTGGGGTTGTGCCAGCCCGGTTGTTGTGGCTTGTGCTTGGGTTGTGGCCGCCGGGTGTTATGGCTTTGCTTGGGGATTTGTGCCGGCCGGGTTGTTCTGGTCTTTTGCTTGGGGTTGTTGCCGCCGGTATTTGGCGTTTGCTTGGGGTTTGCTGCCGGCGGTATCTGGCTATTTGCTTGGGGTTGTGGCGACGCGTTTGGACTATTGCTTGGGGTTGTGCGCCGGTGTTTGTTTGCTTGGGTTGTGCCGCGGTGTTTGGACGCCGGTGTTTTGGCTTTGCTTGGGTGTGTGCCGGTGGCTTTGGCCTTTGGCTTGGGTTGGGATCCCGCGGGTTTGGCCGTTTGCTGGGGTTGTGCCGCGCCGGTGTTTGCGCTTTGCGCTTGGGGTGTGCGCGGTGTTGGCTTTTGCTTGGGGTTTGCCGCCGTGTTTGGCTTTGCTTGGGGTTGTGCGCCGGTATTTGAGGCTTTGCTTGGGGTTGTGCCGCCGGTGTTTGGCTTTGCTTGGGGTTGTGCCGCCGGTGTTTGGCTTTGCTTGGGTTGTGCCGGGTGTTTGGCTTGCTTGGGGTTTGTGCCGACGTGTTTGGCTTTGCTTGGGGTTGTGCCGCCGGTGTGTTGGCTTTGCTTGGGGTTGTGCCGACGGTGTTTGGCTTTGCTTTGCCGCCGGTGTTTGGCTTTGCTTGGGGTTGTCGCCGGTGTTTGGCTTTGCTTGGGTGTGTGCTTGACCGGTGTTGGCTTTGCTTGGGGTTTGTGCCGCACGGTTAATTTGGCTTGCTTGGGGTTGTGCCGCGGTGTTTGGCTTTTTTGCTTGGGGTTTGCGCGGTGTTTGGCTTTTGCTTGGGGTTGTGCCGCCGGTGTTTGGCTTTGCTTGGGGTTGTGCCGCCGGTGTTTGGCTTTGCTTGGGGTTGTGCCGCCGGTGTTTGGCTTTGCTTGGGGTTGTGCCGGCGGTGTTCTGGCTTTGCTTGGCAGGGTTGTGCCGCCGGGTGTTGGCTGGCTGGGGTTGTGCCGACGGTGTTTGGCTTTGCTTGGGGGTTGTGCGCCGGTGTTTGGCTTTGCTTGGGGTTGTGCCGACGGTGTTGGCTTTGCTTGGGGTTGTGCCGCCGGTGTTTGGCTTTGCTTGGGGTTTGTGCCGCCGGTGTTTTGGCTTGGCTTTGGGGTTGTGCCGCGGTGTTTGGTTTGCTTGGGGTTGTGCCGCCACGGTGTTTGGCTTTTGCTTTGGGTTGTGCGACCCCGGTGTTTGGCTTTGGCTTGGGGTTGCCGCCGGTGTTTGGCTTTTGCTTGGGGTTGTGTTTGCTTTGCTGGGGTTGTGCCGCCGGTATGTTTGGCTTTGCTTGGGGTTTGTTGCCGCGGTTTTTGGTTTTGCTTGGGTTGTGCGCCGGTGTTTTTTGCTTTGCTTGGGGTTGTGCCGCGGTGTGTTTTTTTGTTTTGCTTGGGGGTTGTGCCGCCGGTGTTTTTGTTTGCTTGGGGTTGTGCGCCGGTGTTTGGCTTTGCTTGGGTTGTGCCGCCGGTGTTTGGCTTTGTTTCTTGGGGTTGTGCCGCCGGTGGTTGCTTGGCTTTGCTTGGGGTTGTGCCGACGGTGTTTGGCTTTGCTTGGGTTGTGCCGCCGGTGTTTGGCTTTGCTTGGGGTTGTGCCGCGGTGTTTTGTGCTTTGCTGGGGTTGTTGGGTTTGCTTGGGGTTGTGCGCGGTGTTTTTTGCTTTGCTTGGGGTTGTTGCCGGTGTTTGGTTTGCCCTTGGGGTTAGTGCCGCTTTTGGGTTTGCTTGGGGTATGTGCCGGTGTTTGGCTTTGCTTGGGGTTGTACGTATTTGGCTTTGCTTGGGGTTGTGGCCGCCGGTGTTTTGGCTTTGCTTGGGGTTGTCCGCCGGTTGTTTGGCTTTGCTTGGGGTTGTGCCGGTTTTGGCTTTGCGTGGGTTGTGCCGCCTTGGCTTTTTGGCGGTGTTTGGCTTTGCTTGGGGTTGTGCCGCCGGTGTTTGGCTTTGCTTGGGGTTGTGCCGACGGTGTTTGGCTTTGCTTGGGGGTTGTGGCCGACGGTGTTTGGCTTTTGCTTGGGGTTGTGCCGCGGTGTTGGTTTGCTTGGGTTGTGCCGCGGTGTTTGGCTTTGCTTGGGGTTGTGCGCCGGTGTTTTGGCTTTGCTTGGGGTTGGTGCGCCGGTTTTGGCTTTGCTTGGGGTTTTGCCGCCGGTGTTTGGCTTTGCTTGGGGTTTGCCGCGTGTTTGGCTTGCTTGGGGGGTCCCGCCGGTGTTTGGCTTTGCTTGGGGTTGTGCCGCGGTGTTTGGCTTTTGCTTGGGGTTGTGCCGCCGGTTTGTTTTGCTTTGTTGGGGTTGTGCCGCCGGTGTTTGCTTTGCTTGGGTGTGCCGCGGTGTTGCTTTGTTGGGTTTGTGCCGCCGGTGTCTTGGGGTTGTGCCGCCGGTGTTTTTGGCTTTGCTTGGGGTTGT
>NW_020868292.1:15000-17929 GCF_003789085.1 Penaeus vannamei
CCTGAACTACTGGCCTCCATGCTCAGTCGGAATAGGATGGTCATAGATCCTGTTGGAAATCATCCATGCAATATCTAACATCCCCAAAAGTTTCATCAAGCGTTAAGCTGACGGACAGAAACGGCAAGGTAATTTTTTCAGATAATGTCAGCCCAAACATTCTGAAATGGGTTGCTGAAATTTACCGGTCCATTACCTGCCTTCTTCTACACCTGCACGAGGGAAACAAAAACGAACATGCGAGTAACATCTTTGGACACCGCAAGCGCTTTTGCCCGAGTGTAGCACGGTGGTTTGATTAAAAAACAACATGCAAAAGGCGATTTTACGAACCTCATTAATAATACCTAACATAAAGAACACTGAAAGTTGTTGTAAATGGACGCTGCATCAGTTACACAAGATCAGTGCCAGGGCCAGGCCTCTGCTACATCTGCCTAGATGACCTGGAAGAACATCAAGAGATCTCTGCATAAGCAGGTGCCTGCACCATTCGCTCAATGGCCAGCTATCAACAGCCTCTACAGAAAAATCTCCATCATCCCGGGCGGGAACCAAGTGGAAGGTCAACTCTGCTGCCAACAAAAACTGGCAATATTGATATCATGCTCTAATGATGTGTCGGTAAACATCAGACACGAAATGAAAAATGATCCCCGTCCCTCTGGAAGACCACACAGTTCAATCTCTTCGTCGCGTACCCAAACCTTGGACTCCAGAGGGACCCAGAGTCTGTGGAAGATGCAGGTCCGTCCACACTTAGCGTGTTGCAAACATGGGATGCATGCTTAAAGACGTTAAGAAGCAGACTCTACAAAATCCACCGACAAGAAGTACAAGAACGATACTCCTGGCGGAAGCATCGAAGTCCGACGTGCGAACCTAACCAACACAAAGGAAGCAGTGCATTTGAAGCCCACACATTTTAGTCTCTTATTAAGGATTTAGGTTTTATTACTCTGTATGTTCGTGAATTAAAATGCTATCCTAACAAAGTGTACATTTGAATTGAGTTTTGAGAAATATATATATATATATTTTTACCGTAAAGGAATAGCGGATAGATAACCTTTTCCGCCCTCTGGATGTATACAGAGTAGAAATAGGAACGGTGAAAGGCAGAGAAACCAAGGAAGAGTGAAAGAGTACAAAACGGACAGATAAACAAAGAGAGGAGAGAGAGACAGACAGAGAAAGAGAAAGGGAGAAGGATGGAGATAGACAGACGGAGAAAGGGAGAGGCATACAGAGAGGAAGAGAAGGAGACATACAGAGAGAAGAGTGTAAGGGGGAGGGAGAGAGAAGGGGCAGAAGAGAAGAGAGAGAGTGAACGCGACGGTAGAAGAGGGAAAGGGAGAGCGATGGAGATAAAGGAAGAGAGAATGAAAGACAAACAGAGAGACAGGCAGAGAGAAAGCGAGAGCGCCAGAGATACAGACACAGTTTTCCGAATCAGCCCAGCTTCCGGCCCTCGCAGCGCCGCGCCGACCAAGGATATGTAACAGAATCACGATGAGATTGGCTGCCACGGTCCATCCCCCCACGACCGCCCCCCGCCCCCCAGCGCAATCCCCTCCCCTCGACCCCACCCCCGCCCATTCCTCCACACCCCCATCCCGCTTCCCCCTCTTCCCCCTCCTCTACCCCTCTCCCCGTTCCCCCTGCGCAGCTCCCCCCGCATCTCGCTGACAGATTGTGACAAAGTTGTAAACATATTCTATCTCTTGGCAGCGAGAGCGCGAGCCGGGCCGGAGAAGTTCACGGAAGTACATGCAACATGCGAGTTTATGTGGGGAGCGAGAGGGTTGCCTTAATGCATATGTTGGTGAGGATAGTGAGGTTGCCTGAACTGCGGGTTGGTTACTGTCTCCCTTGAACATCACACTCGATCCCTCTTTATATATGCGTAGCATGCATACAACATATACAAATATANCAGACAAACAGACGCACACACAAACAAACATACACAGACAGACAGACAGACGTACACACAAACAATCAAACACAGAGACAGACAGACAGACAGACAGACGCACATACAAACATACACAGACAGACAGACAGACAGACAGACACACACAAACAAACATACACAGACAGACAGACAGACAATCAGACGCACACACACAAACAAACATACACAGACAGACAGACAGGCGCACACAACAAACAAACATACACACAGACAGACAGACGCACACACAAACAACACAACACAGACACGAACAGAACAGACGCACAACACAACCAGACAACAAAATACACAGACAGACAGACAGACGCACACACAACAGAAAAACACAAACATACACAGACAGACAGACAGACGCACACACAAACCAACACACAGCAGACAGACAGACGCACAAACAAACAAACATACACAGAGACAGACAGACAGACGCACAGACAGACAGCACAACAACATACACAGACAGACAGACAGACGCACAGACACAACAAACAACACAAACGAGACAAACAGACGCACACAAAAACAAACATACACAGACAGACAGACAGACGCACACACAAACAAACAAACACAGAGACAGACAGACAGACAGACAGCACAACAAACACACAGAACAGAACAGACAGACAGACGCACACACAAACAAACAAACACAGACAGACAGACAGACAACGCACACACAACAAACATACACAGACAGACAGACAGACGCACACACAAACAACATACACAGACAGACAGACAGACAGACAGACAGACCACAACAAACATAACACAGACACGACAGACACAACACACACAAACAAACATACACAGAGACAGACAGACAGACGCACACACCAAAACATACACAGAGACAGACAGACAGACGCACACACAACAACATACACAGACAGACAGACAGAGCACACACAAAAACAAACATACACAGACAGACAGACAGACGCACAC
>NW_020868292.1:18288-23288 GCF_003789085.1 Penaeus vannamei
ATATATATATATATATATATATATATATATATATATATATATATATATATATATATATATATATATATATATATATCACAGAGAATCACAGAGAGAGAAAAGGAAAAAGAGGCGAGAGAAGAAGCGAGGAGGCGAGGGGAGGCGAGGAAGAGGCACGGAAACAGCCTCGTCTCTCGCCTCAGATTAATGAAGCTGCAGATCCAGCAGCAGCAGCATTCCACGCCTGCAGAATCCAGTCAGCAGCATTACCAAGGCGAGCTAAGAGCCAAGAGGAAAGAGGACGAATGTTACTTTCTCTCTTTCTCTTGGATTTGGGGTGCTTTGTTTTGTATTTATTCATCTTCCTCTTTTTTTCTTGTTTTTTCTTGTTTTTTTTTCTGTAGGCTTGTTTGGATTTTTTTTTTATGAATTTATTATCGTTTTTTCTCTTTTTTTTTTTTTTTCTTTACTTTTACTTTCGTGTCATTTTCACTTGTCATCTGTTTGCTCTTTTCCTGGATTTATCTTTTTTTCTCTCTCTCTCTGTTTGTTGGTTGCTCTCTTTTATCATACTTATAAAGTGCTCTGACTCTTCTCTCTTTTTTTTCTCTCTCTCTCTCTCTAGCTCTCGTTCTCTCTCTCTCTCTTTCTCTCTTCTCTCTCTTCTCTCTTTCTCTCTCTCTCTCTCTCTCTCTCTCTCTCTCTCTCTCTCTCTCTCTCTCTCTCTCTCTCTCTCTCTCTCTCTCTCTCTCTCTCTCTCTCTCTCTCTCTCTCTCTTCTCCCTCTTTCTCTCTCTCTCTCTCTCCTCTCTCTTCCTGCTCACTCACTCACTCCTCACTAATTTCTTCCCTCAAAACATACTTGCACACACAAACACAAACTTACCCCATCCCCCTCTCCACCCCCAACCCCGTCACCCCAACTTCCCCACCATCTGGACTTCATCCCCTCCCTCGTCCCCTCAGACCTACCTTACAATTTCCCCTTCCCCTTTCCTCCCACTTCACCACCCCCTGTGACTTCCCCTTCTCCCCTCTCCCTTCCCACTATCTTTAATCTTTTCTCCCTCTAGCTCTTTTATATCCCCCTTTCCTTTCGTTCTTTCTAACTTCCCTCGTTCTCCACTCTCTCACTTCCTCCCTACTCCCCACTTTCCATCCTCCTCCACCCTCTTCACTTCCTCCATCTTCACTCCCTTCCCCACCTTCCACCCACTCCCCCTTCCCCCTCTCCTTCCTCTACCTCCTCTCACTTCCTCTCTCACCTCCTTTCCCCACTACCTTCCACCCTCCCCTACTCTCCCTTCTAACCTTCCTCCTCTCCCCCTACCCCCTCCTCTCCTCCTTTACCTCCCCTCCTCTCCTCCCTTACCTCCCTCCTCTCACCCTCTTCTCTCCTCCCTTCGACCCTCTCACTTCTTCTCCCCCACCCTCCGTCTTCCCCTCCTTTCACCCCCTTCCCCTCCTTCCCCCTCCCCCCCTTCCCCCTCCCCTCCTTCCCCCTCCTCTCAGAGCAGAGCAACGTGATCTCCTACAGTAAACGGGGAACAATTTTTCGCACACCATCAATCAAAGTCTTGGCAGATGAACACCTACTCGGCTGCGGCAGTGGCTGTGGCGACGGCGGCGGGGCGATGGCGGCTGCGGCAAGGGAGAGAGAGGGAGAGAGAGGAGAGGAGAGAGGGAGGGGAGAGGGGAAGAGGAGAGGGGAGGAGGGAGAGGGGAGGGGGAGAGGGAGAGGAGAGAGAGGGAGAGGGGGAGGGGGGAGGGAGAGGGAGAGAGAGGGAGGGGAGATGGAGATGGAGATGGAGAGGAGAGGAGAGGGGGAGAGGGAGGGAGAGAGGAGAGAGAGAAAGAGAAAGAGAGAGAGAGAGAGAGAGAGAGAGAGAGAGAGAGAGAGAGAGAGAGAGAGAGAAGAGAGAGAGAGAGAGAGAGAGAGAGAGAGAG
The DNA here is from genome assembly GCF_003789085.1 of Penaeus vannamei. Lineage (NCBI taxonomy): Eukaryota > Metazoa > Arthropoda > Malacostraca > Decapoda > Penaeidae > Penaeus > Penaeus vannamei. The sequence continues at coordinate 20,214 of NW_020868292.1, forward strand.
AGAGAGAGAGAGAAGGAAGGACGGAAGAAGATACATACGAGACGAGACCGACATAGATATACTAAGTGTCTGCTTCGGGGCTTCTGTGTAGGAGTATAGGGGGTACGAAGAGGGGGAGGGGAAGGGGGGGAACTGGAAAGAGGAGCTGGCGAGGGGAGAGGCTATGCGGTCGGAGGCACAAGCACACGCGCATAAATAGACTAAATATAAATAGATAAACAGATATTAGTTAGAAATGTATATATACAAGCAAACATACATACATACAAAACAGACACATATATACATAGATACATACTACATACATATATATATATATTATATATATATATAATATATATAATATATATAATATATATATATATAATACATATATATATATATATATATATATATATATATATATATATATATATATATATATATATATATATTATATATATATATATATATATATATATATATGTATATATGTTAGTTACAATAATGATAATAGTATAATCATATCAATAATGATAATCATAATGATAATGGGAATAAGAATATTAGGTACACACATAATACTGATTATAAAGAGAATTATGAGTACAGTAAGAATAATACAAAACAAACAAAAATAAAAATAATAATAAATAATAATTAATAATAATAATAATAATAATAATAATAATAATAATAATATAATAATATAATAATAATAATAATAAAATAATAATATAATAAAATAATAATAACATAATAATAATAATAATAATAATAATAAGTAAAAGAATGATAACAACAATGATAACAACAATAATAATGATAATGATTAAGACAATAAAGATAGCAATGAAAAAAGGATGATAATAAAGATAATCATGATAATGACTAATAAAAACACTGATAATATTGATGATGATATAGGATGATAATGATAATGATTATGATAAGAATAATACTATTGTTTATAATTGCAATAATATTACTATTATCAATATTACTATTATATAATATATTGTAATATAATATAATGAATAGTTTTATTAATGATAACAATGATGATAATAATAGTAATAATGATAATAATAATGATGACAATAATGATTATAATAGTAATAACAATAATGATTAATAATAATAATAATTGATAAATAATAAAAAAATAATAGTAAAAATAAGTATAATAATAAGGATAATATAATTAATTATATAATATACATAATAAATAGTAATGATGGTAATGATAATAACAATAATAAACAACAAACAAATATAATAATCTTCAAAATAATGATGATAGTAATGATGATAGTTATAATTATTATCATGATAATTATAATAATGATAGTAATAAAAAGGATAATCTTAATCATGATAATAATAACCATAATAATAACAACAACAATAACAATAATGATAACAATAATGATAGTAGTATTATTGATGATAGTAACAATAAGGATGATGACAATGATAACGGTAGTAATGATAATAATTATCACTATTAGTAGTAGTAGTAGTATTAATATTATTATATTTAACATTATTATTACTATTATCATTATTGTTAACATTAACATTATTATTATTGGTAGTATTAGTATTAGTATTATCATCATTATCATTACTATTACTATCACTTTTATTATTATAACAGTGATGATAATGATAGAAATAATGGAAAGGATAATAATGATAATAATGATAATAATAATAATAATAGTAATAATAATGATAATAATAATAATAACGATAGTAATAATAATGATAATGATAAAGATAATATTACTTGTAATAATAATGATAATAGTGGTAGTAATAGTAATAATTAAAGTAATAGTAATAATAAATAATAATATAATGATATAATAATGATAATAATAATGATAATAATAATAATAATAACAAATAATGATAGTAATAATAACAATAATAATAATAATAATAATAATAATAACATAATAATATTAATAATAATAATATAATAATAATAATAATAATAATAATAATAATAATAATAATAATAATAATAATAATAATAATAATAATAATAATAATGATAATGATAATAATGGTAATAGTAATAATAAAATATAAGAATGGCAATGTTTATGATAATGATAATAATAATAACAAGAATAATAACGATAAAAAGAATAATAGTAATGATAATGATAATAATGATAATGATATATTAATGATAATATAATAATGACAAGAATAATAACAATAATTATAACAATGAGGATAATAGTAATAATAACATTAACGATAACAGTAATAATAATAGTAATAAATAAATAAATAATAATAATAACAATACCAATGAAAATAACATTTATGATATTAACAGTGATAGTTATCATTATCATCATGATAATTATAATAATGATAGTAATAAAAAGGATAATCATAATCATGATTATAATAACCATAATAATAATAACATGAATAAAGACAAAACACATTTTGATATTAATGATAAAAACTGTACTAGGTATAGCAGTGATACTAATCAATGAGTCAATTATTCATATATCATTGATATACAAATTTTTATATATGAATTTCCATACGTTTTCTTCTAACCGTACATCACTCGTACCTGGTAATAATTTCCGTTGATTTCATGGTCAATTTAATCAGAAAACGATATCAATATAAAATGAAATTGGGGAATATAGAAAAGTTTCATCCCAAAAAGTTATGTAAGGTTGTTGATAGAAATAATAGCTGCTTATAATTTTTAACTCATTTTTTCTATCTAATATATTCCTTCATCGATATATTTTTGAGGCATAAGTTACATATTAATATTTAAAATCGTGTAATAAATTTGACTCATCTCTGAAATCTGGTGAAGTATGATAAGTTAATAGATATCATTTCGTATGATTAATTAATAGGTCAAAATCAGCTGTGATCTGAAGAAGATCTCTCTCTCTGAATCTCTCTCTCTCTCTCTCTCTCTCTCTCTCTCTCTCTCTCTCTCTCTCTCTCTCTCTCTCTCTCTCTCTCCTCTCTCTCTCTCTCTCTCTCTCTCTCTCTCTCTCTCTCTCTCTCTCTCTCTCTCTCTCTCTCTCTCTCTCTCTC
>NW_020868292.1:28288-31275 GCF_003789085.1 Penaeus vannamei
CTTCCTCTGGTCTATACCCCCCTTCTCTCCCCTCTTTCCCTCCTCCCCATTCTCTCCCACTCTTCCCCTTCCTCTTCCCCACTCTTTCCCTTCCTCTCCCACTCTTCCTTCTCTCCACTCTCTCCCCTTCCACCACTCTTCCCTCGTGGTCTATACCCCTCCTCTCCCTCCTCCCCTTCCTCTCCCACTCTTCCCCCGTGGTCTATCCCCCCCCCGTCCCCTCTCCCCTCCCCTCCTCTCTCCCACCCTCCTCTCACTCTCCCTCGTGGTCTATACCCCCCCCCCGTCCTCTCCATCTTCCCCTCCTCCCCATTCTCTCTTCTCACACCACCGCACTTATGCACGAACACACTACAATTAGTCCCCAGTAATTTTCTTGCCGCCAGAATGCAAATATGTTGAGACACGAATGACACCAACTACAGACATGTTGTAATATGTTGTAGGATGTTGGAAGGATGTAGGAGGATTTCTCGTGTCCTTTCCTGGCATTTCCTTTGTCCTTTTTTATTTGTTTATCTAAGTATCTATCCATTTATTTGTTTATTTGTCTATTATTTGTGATAGAAGGGATAGAAGGAATGAAGAAAAAAATAAGGATTTATCAGCGTTTTTCGATTTGTTCGTCGGAATTATTATCATTATCATTTGTATTTTTATCTTTGATTTATTTATTTATTCCTTTTTGTGAATGATGATGTCATTTTGGATTCTTAGAAGACAGGGTCCGGGTCTGCCTCTTGGTCTTGCTTTTTCTCTCTATTCCTTGTCTTTTTTCTAAGTTTCTTTTCCTTCCTGACATTTGTTTTATGTGTGTCTGTCTGTCTTGGTGGTTATTTTTCCCCTTGTGTCTTTCGTTTTTTCCTCTTTGTATGTTTTTCCTTGTTGTTTTGTTGTTATTATTGTCGTTTTCTTATTACTATTTCTATTATCATCAGTTTTTGTTTATTTCATTATCATGATTGTTAGCATTATCATAATCATTAGCATTAACGTTATTATCATTACCATAATCATTAGTATTAACGTTATTATCCTTATTATAATCATTAGCATTAACGTTATTATCATTATCATAATCATTATTATTAACGTTATTATCCTTATCATCATCATTCGCATTCGTTATTATCACATAATCATCAGTATTAACGTTATTCCTTATTATAATCATTATCGCATTGCCATCATCATCATTATCATTATTGTTGTTGTTGACATTTCTTTTTTTCTTTTCTCTCTGCTACTTGTTTTCTTCGGCCTATCCTTGTTAAAGAGAAAATAATATGATTATATTGACGGATACTTTGATTTAAGCTTTGTCCTTGGTACCATGTCAGGATTTTTGCGATTCATGTGTCTCTAGAGTGATTTTAATGGTTCATTTAGTTCTTGTCAAATATTTTATCCCTTGTAACTATGTCTTTTGTACCACTTTCTATAAGAAAAAGCGTACATTTGCATACATGTGAAGGTATTTATTTATAAGTTGATGATCGCACATGAACGATGTAAACAAACGAACGACAGTGTTGCCAAGTGTCCATTAAAATGATTTCATGTATCTCTCTCTAGTAATAATTAACGTGTTTATGTGTGTATCAACGCAATTAAGGATATTGCACCATATGTAACTGATTTTCATGGGAACAAAGGTATCTATTTAAGATATCTATCTCTTCATATTTTTACTTGTGGCACAACGCCTGTCTGAGACAAACTGGTTGAGAATACGAGACAGTTCTCAGTCTCAATCTTTCTTCTCCGATTTGTCAGAGAACTTTCGTGGTTGCCGCTCCAGTACCCTAAAAGAAAGACACAACATACATTCTTTTAGATGTTTCTTTTACGTAAATTATCTTGTTCATATTATTTCATGCGTGTCTTATAGATCTTAAAAAAACTATTTTTAGCTGTAACGTACACAAAACCAAGTACAACCAGCAGAAGAAAAGGAATGCACTTATTAACTATTTTCTAGAACATAAATATCCCAAAAGCTACCAAAACATTTTATTCTATTTGCATACACCAGCGGTGGTTATCCCATCATCTTTATAAAAAAGAATAAAAAGGTTCACAGTGATTGAATCACTTCTGTAAAGGAAAAAAAAAATGGCAACACTGCATGTCGTTTATATTCATCTGTCTGTCAACCTGTCTAACTATATACACATTCATGAATATACATTGTCTTAAAAAATGCTGATTTCTGTAGATTCTTTTCAGCATTTAGATTCTCAAATTCCATAAGAAAAATAAACTAGTATGTTTATAATATCAAAAAATGCAGCTCGTTATCCACCGTTTATGGAAACCAATATAACATCAACTATGATAATGAAAGATTAATAAACGCAATAAACGCCTACATAAATAAAACAAAACCTTAAGAAAAAAAAAAAAAACAAGAAAGAAAAAAATAGTCGACAGAACCGAACAACAAACAAACAAATTTTATGCGAGAGAACATGTCGACAGATACACAGAACAATTAAACTGAGGCTGGAGGAAATCACACTCGCAACTCACAACAGAGAGACAGCGGCGATAGACTGGATAAGAGGAGGAACAAATGACTCCGGGGAATCTCAGCTGATAAAGCTAGCGACTTCTTGATCCATTTTGAGCGCTAGGTGGATCGGGAAGCTAGCGGAATTCTGCTTCTCTTTCGATCTTCTCTTTCTGTCTGTCTGTGTCTCTGAGTATGTTTCTCTCTCTGTCTGTCTGGCTGTCTGTCTTTGTCTCTCTGTCTCTTTCTTTCTTGTCTTTCTCTCTCTCTCTCTCTCTCTCTCTCTCTCTCTCTCTCTCTCTCTCTCTCTCTCTCTCTCTCTCTCTCTCTCCTCTCTCTCTCTCTCTCTCTCTCTCTCTTCTCTCTCTCTCTCTCTCTCTCTTCTCTTCTTCTTTCTGTATTTGTCTCTGTCTGTCTAACTATCTACTCCCTGCCCTGTCTAATCAGTCTGTCTTCTCTCTCTTTGTCTATCTAT
>NW_020868292.1:32241-67241 GCF_003789085.1 Penaeus vannamei
TGGGGAAGAGGGGAGTTGAAGAATAGGAACAGGAGGATGAGGGAGGATCTAAATTGTATATAAAGAGTAGGAACAGAAGATTGAGTAGGCAGGGGAATAGGGACAGAAGGAAGGGAGGAGTAAGAAGAATATCGTTAATTACGTTTTGGGAAGTATTAATAGAAAAGAAGAATGATTGATGATATTGAATAGGAAAGAGGAGAGAGAGAGAGAGAGAGAGAGAGAGAGAGAGAGAGAGAGAGAGAGAGAGAGAGAGAGGAGAGAGAGAGAGAGAGAGGAGAGGATGCGGGTGGTGTGTATGTGTGTATTTGGGATGGGAGGCGCAGGAGGTGGGAGAGGGAGGAGGGGGAAGGGGGAGGGGATGTGTGAAGGAGAGTTATGGCGATATAAATAGTCGTATACGGGAGCGGCGGCGGGCGGGCGGGCGAGCGGGGCGAGTGGGCGAGTCTGCGGGGGATGAGTGGGGAGGAAATGGGGACAGGGGGGGGAGATGGGGAGGGCGGAGGGGGGGGGGGGGGTTCGTGAAGTAGGCTTAGGGCCGAGAAGATTTACGATGGAGATAATTATTATTGGTTGATAAATAATGAGGTAAGAGAGCGAGAGAGAGAGAGAGAGAGAGAACATGAAGACGAAGAAGCACAAGGATTGCGATGCGTCGAGCGGATGCTGGCGTCTTCCGAGAAGGTTGAAGGGCGCGGGAGAAGAGGTTTTAAGAAGAGAGTTTTATCTCGGTGTTGGTTCTCGGGAGGTGGGGGGAGGGTGAGGGAGAGAGAGGAGGGAAGGGAAGGAGGGTGGAGGGAGAGGAGGAGGGAAGGGGAAGGATGGGAGAGGGGTGAGGAGGAGGGAATAGCGAGAGAGAGAGGAAGGGAGGAGGGGGGAGGGAAGGAAGGGTGAGGGGGGAGAGGGAAGGAAGGAGGGAGGGAGAATAAGGGAGAGGGGAAAGGGAAGGGAGGGGGGGAGAGAAGAGGGAAGGAAGGGGGGGAGAAGAGGGAACGGGGAACCAGATATGGGGTAACATATGTTTGGCCAGAGGCTCGCGTTTAGTGCCGGGGTGGCGAAGGCAAGCAAAGCGGCGCCTGGGAGCCTCTGGAACATTCGGGGCTTCCGTCTCGCGGCTGGAAACTCAGTGTGCTTCTGGCCGTGTTTATTGTGAACCGCTGGATATATGTGGGTATTGCCATCGCGGTAAAGTATATTGATCGTCAGAGATATAGTTCACGTTCGCCGTCATTTTTTTTTTCTAATATTATCACCATTATTGAGAGAGTGAGAGAGAGAGAGACAGAAAGTGAGTGAGAGAGAGTGAGTGAGTGAGTGAGTGAAGTGAGTGAGGTGAGAGAGCAAGACAGACAGACAGACAGACAGACAGACACAGACAGAGAGACAGAGCAGAGAACGAAACAACAAACAACGAGATAGTAAGAGGGGATATAAATAAATTTGCGGAGCGGGGAAAAAAATATATAACTATCGGCCCGGGAAAGAAAATGAGGGGAAAAAAAAGAGAAGGCAAGAAATGAAGGGACAAAACCGAGAGTCAAGTATAGATTTTCCGTGACACAATGGCATCTCGGGGGAAAAAATAAAATGCGATAATGGAAGTGATTTTTTTTTTCTCTCTCTCTCTCCCCCTTTCTCTTTCTTTGCGTTTGGTGTCTCTCGATATTTATATATTTTTTAGCGTAAATTGGGATATTTAGGGCGTTTTTTAATTGACTGTTGGAGAGTGGAGAAGAAAGAAAGAAAGGGCAGTGGGGGGGGGTGAGGAGAAGATTTGAACCTAAGTGGAGAATGTGCCTTGCAGGTTACATAAACACAACACTTGTATTCCTTGTAACGGTTGCATTCCAAGGTTCTTGCAGCGCTATGTAGGCTTAACTGTTCTGTTACTTCTAATAGTTTGTGTGTGTGTGTGTGCGCGTGCCCTTGCATGTGTGTATGTGTATGTGTATGTGTATAAATGTATATATATCTATGTATATATATTATGTATAATATATATATATATATATATATATATATATATGATATATATATATAGATATATAATATATTTATATATATTATACATATCTATATAGTGTGTGTGTGTGTGTGTGTGTGTGTGTGTATGTATGTGTATGTATGTATGTATGTATGTATGGTTTGATGAATAGGAGAAAGGGGAGACGAAAGATATGAACAGAAAAATACGGTGACTACGAAAGAGAAATTGGAGGAAAAGAATAAGAAAGAATGAGGATAAGATAGAGGAAGAGATGAAGGAGGAGGAAGATGAGGAGGAGAAGAAGAAGAAAGGAAGGAAGAGGGGGAGAAGGACAAAGAAAAGGAGGAGAGGAAGAAGATGAAGGAGGAGGAAGAGGAAGACGAAGGAAAAAGGAAGAAAGCAGGGGAAGCAAGAGTGATGCCAAATAAAGGGAATTCCAAGTCGATCAGCTGATTTCCAAGAACAGTATAAAGAGGAGGAGGAGAAAGAGGAAGTTCATTCTATTTTTTTCTCCACTTACGTTTTATTCTGTTACGGCGTGTAGTCTCGCGATCGTTATTTTAGTTGCTATATCTCATGGCCGTTGACAGGTGTGCGGTGACTTTTTTATTGTATTTTATTTGATTTTATTTTTATTGCTGCGATACGTTGTATATCACAATGGCTTCGGCCCCGACTGGGACTCTGGGAAATTCGGAGTGTGTGACTCGTGTTCGACTTGATGAGCATCTGTGTCTGGTGCGAGGCGCGCGCGCGCGCAACACACACACACACGCACGCAAACACACGCACACAACACACACACACACGCACACACACACACACACACAACACACACACACACACACACACACACACACACACACACACACACACACACACACATATATATATATATACATATATATAATATATATATATATATATATATATATATATGCATGTTAGTATGTATATATGTATATATCCTCCTCCTCCTTCTCTTCCACCGTCTCTCTTTGTCATGTAGCTCGAGGAGGAGGAGGAAAAGAAAAAAAAAAAAAGAGAAGAAGAAGAGAAGAAGAGGAGGAGGAGGAGGGGCGGCCCAAACGAGTCCCGCCGCCACCTGGCCGCCGGGCTACGAGTCCCCGACAGGAGTAAGCTCACTTTTTGGTCGTCGGCCGAGCGTGGGAATCGCCGGGAAGGAAAGCGCGCGGCGGAGGAGCAGTTGGTGATAAGAGCAGGTTGGGGCTTGGTATGGGTTGGGTTGGTATGGGGCTAAATTGGGTTGGTATGGGGTTGGTATGGGGTTGGTTGGGGAGGGTTTGATGCTGTTGTTTATTGGCCGTGGTGGCGGTCGTTTCTGAAGTCGTGGTGTTGGTGGTGTTTATCATCGTTGCTTTGTTGTTGTTGATATTGTTGTCAATTGGTATTTTATTGTTGTTTATTATTAATGATATTGAATTATTATTAATAGGTATTATATTGTTATTAATACTATTGATATTTTATTATTAATACTATGATATTGTTATTAATTTACTATTGATATTGTTATATTATACTATTATATTGTTATATTAATACTATTGAATTATTATTACTTGATTATTATATTAGTTGATATTAGTGTTATTATATTTTTTATTATTGTTATTCATCATATCATCAATTGTTATTATGATAATTATGAATGCAACGAATTATTATTATTCTCAAGTTTAATCCCTGGAATGCACCGGAGGCTAAGCGCGCACTTTAAAGTTTGCGACTGAGGAGTCTCGCCGTCTCGTATTTAGTGCGGCGAAGGTTATTTCCGTCTTTTTAAAATCTGTCTCACGACCGTAACTTAACGGCCATTGCATTAGGGGGAATTTATTGCTAATGGAGGATTCGCTGGGGAAAAAAGGGGAGGGGAAGGGGAGGGGAAGGAAAGAAAAGATGGGGAAAAAAGTCCTGGCACATGATGTCCCTGGCAACCGGGTGGAGGAGGGTATGGGAGTGCATATGGTTGTTCGTCCCTTTTTTCTCTCTTTTTCTCTTTCTTTCTTTCTTTCTCTCTTTCTCTCTCCTCCCCCCTCCCTCCTCCTTCCTCCCTCTCTCCTTGCTCTCCTCTCTCTTCCCCTCTCTTCTTCCTCCTCTCTTCTCCTCCTCCACCCCTCTTCCCACCTCCTCCTCTCTTTCTCTCCTTCCTCCTCCCTCCCTCTTCCTCCTCTCTCCCTCCTACCCTCCTCCCTCCTCCCTCCCTCTCCCTCCTCCTCCCTCCATCCCCCTCCTTCCCTCCTCTCCATTTTTTTTCTATTCCGGCGTCTTCATATAGCATCTTGATATCTCCACGCAGGAATGTTTCGATGAGCGGGTCGGCGCATTTTGGCACAGGTACAAGAATGCGGTGGGTTGGGGCGGCGAGGGTGTCTGTACGGGAATGTGGGCTGTGGGGTGCTTGGGCTGGGGTGGGCGGTGGGTGGGAGGTGGGTTGGGTTGGGTGCTGGGGTGGGGGGGAAGGGTTGGGAGGCGGGTTGGGGTGGGCTGTGGGTGGTGGGCTGGGGTGGGGTGTGGAGGTGGGTTGGGGTGGGGGGAGGGAGCGAACTGGTGGGAACAGCCCCTGAGCCATGAGCTATATATTTTGTGCTTGTGTAAGGTGTTTTTCCCCCTATATATAGTTTCCTTTCCTTTTTTTTTTGGCTTTTTTTTCTATCTTCCTTTCTCTCTTTCTCTCCTCTCGCTCGTCTTCTTTCGTTCATAGGTTTCATTTTCACGATTTTTTTTTTCCTTTGATCAGTAAACTGTCTCATTTTTATTTGTATGGTGATCTCATTAGGTTCTAGAATGGCCCAAAGCTGTGAGATAAACTGTCGATATTCCTATTCCCATTCCTAGTTGGAAGGTGTTCTGATTCCATGCTTTCGGTTCGCTAGTAAGTCGCAAGTTTACTACCTGTGTGTTTTTTTACAGTGTCCCGAGTCACCACACTTGTCTTACCGGTATCCCACGGAATTGCCACAACACCAAGTCTGGTGTTTGCAGTACCATTCATGCCAGGCTGCAGGCATGGCAGTTCGCTGGTCTGGTGTTTGCAGTGCAATTCAAGCATAGTAGTTCGCAGGTCTAATGTTTGGTGTGCAAGTCAAGGAAGGCTGCAAGCATGGCAATTTGCATGTCTAGTGTTTGCAGTGCCATTCAAGCAGAGCTGCAAGCATGGCAATTCGCAGGTCTAGTGTTTGCAGTGCAATTTAAGCAAGGCTGCAAACTTGGCAATCCACAGGTCTAGTGTTTGCAGTACCATTCATGCAAGGCTGCAAGCATGGGGATTCTCGCCATTAACTGCCATGGGAAGGGAGTTTAGAGCACATGTCTGCCGACAGATTTATCCCAGATGGCTTTCGCGGCGATCCTGCCCTGCCATCTGTCGGTACACTGCCCCGGAGGCTTCCATCTGCCTGCTTGTTGTGGTTTTGCGTCCGGTTGTTAGCGAGGGATTCCCAGGTGCCGCCTCATCTTTGCTTTTCTCTCTCTCTCTTTTTCTTCTCTTTTCTCTTTCTCTTTCTTTCTCTTTCTCTTTTCTCTTTCTCTTTCTTCTCTTCTCTCTCTCCTCTCTCTCTCTCTCTCTCTCTCTTCTCCTCTCTCTCTCTCTCCTCTTCTCTCTCTCTCTCTTCTCTCTTTCTCTTTCTCTCTCTTCTCTCTCTCTCTCTCTCTCTCTCTCTCTCTCTTCTCTCTCTCTCTCTCTCTCTCTCTCTCTCTCTCTCTTCTCTCTCTCTCCTCTTCTCTCTCTCTCTCTCTCTCTCTCTCTCTCTCTCTCTCTCTCTCTCTCTCTCTCTCTCTCTCTCTCTCTCTCTCTCTCTCTCTCTCTCTCTCTCTCTCTCTCTCTCTCTCTTTCATTCTCTACGTTGTCTTCCTTGCTCTCACCATCCACGTGCCCTTCGTATCTCTCTCCCTGTCTCTCTTTTTTCTAGTTCTCTTTCTCTATTTTTCCCTGTCTCTTTCCTTCACCTCACCTCCCCTAATCACGACCACCACCCCACTCTAACCTCCCTTTGGTCTTGGCACCCTCTCTTCTCCCGTCTGTATCTTTGCCGTTTTCCTTCCCTCATCCTCCTCTTCCTCCCCTCTTCCTTCTACTTCCCTCTCCTCCTCCTCCCCCCCTTTCTCCTCTCCCTTCTTCCTTCTACTTCTCCCTCTCCTCCCATCCTCCCCCCTTCTCTCTCCTTCTTCCTTCTACTTCTCCCTCTCCTCCTCCTCCTCCTCCTCTCCCCTTCCTCCTTTTTATTCTCCCTCTCTCCTCCTCCTCCTTCTCTCCTTCTCCCCTTCTCCCCTTCTCCCCTTCTCCCCTTAAAGACAAAAGAGATTTGTTCTTCTTGCTACACCCGATCAAGACGCGAGAGGATAGCCTATGCCGAAGGATGAAGGATAAAGGAAGGACTAAAGAACTCCGGTTGTTTGTGCAAGCATCGAGCGGGAGGTCAAAGGCAAGCCGAGGGGAGAAGGGGGGGGTGGCACTGTGGCGACGTCTAAGGGGGGGTGGGGGACGGCTCGTGACGTCATAAGGGGTAGGCGGGGAGGATGGGGTTGCGGGACTAGGAAGGGGTTAAGGGGGGTTGGGGAGGAGGGTGGGTGATTAGTGGGGGTTGGAGGGGGGGGGGGGGGATGAGGGGTTGCAACCGTCATTCCTCTTGCAGGGGACGTTAACCGGCGAGTGCCTTATTTAAGCTGCTCCGCTTGCTCCTGCTGCTTGCTTGCTCCTGCTTGCTTCAGCTTCTTTGCTTGCAACCCTGCTTGCTTCTCTTGTCTCCTTGCTTCTCTGCTTGCCACCCTGCTTGCTTCTCTGCTTGCTCCTGCTTCTCTCTTGCTGCTTGGCTGCTTGCTTCTCTGCACCCTGCTTGCTTCTCTGCTTGTGCATCCTGCTTCTCTGCTTGCCACCCTACTTAACTCCTTGCTTGCCACCCAGCTTGCCTCTCCTGCTTGCGATGCTTGTTCGGATTGGTTTGGTGGATTGTGTCGCTGCTGACATGAGTAGGAGATTAGGATATAGAGGGATTGAAGGAGGGGAGGTGTAGAGTAGGGTAGGGAGGGTTAGAGTAAGTGGAGGGGGTAGTGGAGAATAGAGGAATTAAGGAGGGAAGGGGGGGGCAGGGAGGGTTGGAGTAAGTGGAGGAGGGCGGGGAGAAATAGAGGAATTGAAGGAAGGGAAGGGAGGGATAGGAAGGGTTAGAGTGAGAGGGAAGGATGGTTATGAATGGAATAAAGAAAAGGGATCCAGGATAAATAAGTGGGTGATAGGGGGTGGATAGAGAGGTGGGGAGGGGAGGGGATGGATAATGGAGAGGAGAAGCAAGGGAGCGAATGAAGGGAGGGAGGGAAGGAGAGGAAGAGGTGAGATGAAGTTAGGAAAGGGGAAGTCCACTTAGAGTGGATATAAGTGAATAAGCTACAAGTTTGGCGCCGTTAGAATGAGAATGGATGAATGAGGTAAGCTAAAGTGTGGTGTGCTAATGTGCATTAATGTGAGCGAGGGGAGATAGTGAGGCCGTTAAGATTTGTGATGAGGTAAAAACACCGTTAGGGAATGGGGACCGGCGTCGCGAGGGGAAAGGGGGGGGGGGACGGGAGTGGGGTTAAGTATCCTCGGGCAAGGGTGCCAGCGAGGATGAAGGCAAGGGTGACAGGAAAGGATGAGGGAAAGGGTGATAGCAAGAATGAGAGCAAAGGTGACAGAAAGGGTGAAGCAAGGGTGAGGGAAAGGTGACAGCTAGAGAGGGCAAAGGTGACAGGGAGGGTGAGGGAAGGTGACAGAAAGGATGAAGGCAAGGGTGATAGTAAGGGTGACAAAGTGATAGCAAGGTGAGGGCAGCTAGAATGAGGGCAAAGGACAGGGAGGGTGAGGGAATGGGTGACAGAAAGGGTGACAGCAGGTGCGGGAGAAAGCATGGCGAATCGTCGGGAAAGGCGGATGACGGCACTCTTACGTACGGGCGAGAGCGTGACTGGGTGGGGGGGGGGGCAAGGGGGCGGGGGGCGGCAGGGGAGGGTGGTAGACAAGGGGGGTAGCATGCTAGACCAGGGGACGGGGGGGGGGGGGTCGGCAGACAAGGACCAGGGGCAGGGTCCGGGGGTGGAAGGGGGTGGGAGGGTCTGAGAAGGACCAGGGCGGGGGACGGGGTAGGGAGGGTGACGAGGGGGGAAGGGGGGGCGGGGTGCAGTGGTGCCAGAGTGCTCGTGTGACGGAAGGACAGGCGAGGGAGGTGGATGAGTCACTAACCTGCAGTGGGGGGAGAGGGGAGTAGGGAGCGATGAATGGGGTAGGGTGAAGGGCTGGAGAAAGGTGGGAAGTGGGGAATAGGAGGAGGAGGAGGAGGAGAAGGATGAAATAAGTGGTTGATAAAAAAGAAATATGGAGGACGAAACAAACAAACAAACAGCACGAGGGATGAAAGGGAAAATGGAAAGGAATAAAAAAAATATAAAAAACAGTAGGATAAGGGAAATTGGAAGGAAAAATTTAAAAAGGAAAGGAGAAACATGAAAATATAGAGAAGGCCATTGAGTGGTGGATGGGTGGGTGGTCGCGGGTGGGTGGCGGGCGCGGGTGGTGGCGGTGAGAAGGCGTTGCTGTTTCTCCACGACCCAAATGTTTGCTCAAGGTTGAGTTTTATTACACCTGTTGACAAGACTCATGTTCAAGGACGTACAAACACTCTTCCAAGGTGCATGTGGGTCATGGGGATGCTCCTGGCGTGCACGAATGTGTGTCTATGTCACGCTTTTGTAATTATTTTTCTCTTCTCTTTCTTTCTTCTAGTTTCTCCCTTTCTCTGTTGCGCTTTTCTCGGTATCGTATTCGTTCTTCGTCTCTTGCTTTCTCGCTTTATCTCAGGTCCCTCTCTCTTTTTCTTTCTCCTTCTCTTTCCCCTTATCCTCCCCTTCCCTTTTTCTCCCTGCGTTCTTTCTTTTCTCCCTCCCCCTTCCTTTTTCCTCTTCTCCTCCCTTACGCTCTCTCTCTCTCTCTCTCTTTCTCTCTCTCTCTCTCTCTCTCTCTCTCTCTCTCTCTCTCTCTCTCTCTCTCTCTCTCTCTCTCTCTCTCTCTCTCTCTCTCCCTCTCCCTCTCCCTCCCTCTCCCTCCCCTCTCCCCCCCTCCCCCTCCCCCTTCCCCCTTCCTTTCCCCCTCTCTCTGTCTCTCTTTTCTCTCCCCTCCCCCCCTCTCTCTGTCTCTCTTTCTCTCTTCCCTCTCCTCTCCCCCTTTCTCTCTCCCTCTCCCCCCTCCCCTCCCTCTCTCTCTCTCCTCCTCTCCTTCTCCCTCTCCTCTCTCTCTCTCTCTCTCTCTCTCTCTCTCTCTCTCTCTCTCTCTCTCTTCTCTCTCTCTCTCTCTCTCTCTTCTCTTTCTCTTTCTCTTCTCTCTCTCTCTCCTCTCTCTCTTCTTCTCTCTCTCTCTCCCTCCCGCCCTCAGAGTACGACGATCATCTGCTAGCGTTCCGCACTCTAGCCTTGATGCCGTTCCGTCGAGTGGCTCGCGTGTCCCGTGTCATCTAATGAGATGCTGCTTCATCCCATATCATTGCATGTTGTGGTGTATTTTTTCTAATCATGTTGTAACGTCATCTGGTATTTGTGTCGGTAGTTTTGTTTTGAAACATGTGGTATTCGAGGTATGTTTGGTTGATGCCGTCCTGTGAGATTTTATTGTAGATTGTTGTTGTTGTTGTTGTTGTCAAAGCGCTCTTCTTGTGCCCCAGCTGGTGACGGTAAGTGGGACGGTGGATTTTATTAACACCGTAGCATGAGATTTTTGAAGTACTATTGGTGTTATGGCGTTCTTCCCGTGTCCCAGCTGGTGACGGAAGTGTTCTCTGGTTTGGGGAGTTGGGGGTGGAGGGGGGTGGAGGGGGTTGGAATTGCTGATTCTTGCTTGCCAGAAAAGGCTTCTGATTTTACCCTCGTGATCACAGGTGGGCGAGTGGAGAAAGAGAGGGAGGGGAATTTTCTTTGTTTCAGTCTGATTGTTACTTTGCCACGTGTTATTTTATTTGTTTACTTGTTTATTTGTTTACTTCTGCCTTCCGTTCTTTATCTATTTATTTATCTACTCAGGTCTGTTTATGTATCTATGTTTTTGTGTTTTATTGTCATTTCCCCCCCGACTTTCCTTAAAACACTTAGCTTAAAGTCTTTCTTTTCGACAGGGCAGGGGAGGGGGGGGTAGGGCGTCCTACATTTCCTCCCGGTCTCGCGGTGTTTCTCCTCTTTAAGTCGATTACATTAAGCGAAGTTCACGGTCTTCAGCGCTCAGGTTTAGGCGTATTGTTTGGGCTGCGATGTTGTTGTTTTACGAGGCGCGGGGTTTTACGGGCGCTTTCTCGTGGCCGCTTTAGGGGGTCGTCTTCGCTTTCGGTGCGAGGGGGTGACCTTTTCGGGAAAGGCGCGCGGGAATAGGTTTGTCTGAGTTCCTCCCCGCAGTACTTAGGCTTTGGGCGGTCATGTGTATATGTGCATACACAAATGCATACATAAATACGAACGTACATAAATAAATGCATACATAAATACGAACGTACATAAATAAAAAAATACATAAATAAATGCATACATAAATACGAACGTACATAAATAAATGCATACATAAATACGAACGTACATAAATGAATGCATACATCCGTACGTACGTACATACATACGGGTATACGTATGTAGACATGCTTGCATATATACATATATACACATACTTGTATTGGTAGATTAAGAAAGAGAGAGAGAAAGAAAGATGATGTAGACTATGACGTGTAGCGTAATAGAGAAATATTTATACATGTGGATTTTTATTCTCTTACATTCATTTCAAGAAAAGATTGCTGTGTGAATGCGCACTCATCACGAACAGTCATGAAAAAAATCGAAAGAAAAAACTGTCAATAAATAAGTACACATTCATTACTCCTATTTTTTTACTCTCTCTCACTTACGTGTCTTCCTGTCTCTTGGCGCGGAGCATGTATAAAGGTGTCTTTGTTGTATCTCTCGTGTTCTTGCGACGAGAAACCTTTGTGGGCAGTACATCTTTGTGTTGCTTGGGTTTCCCCGGACCTTCATTGTAGTATTGACCCATTTTCACACGATATTTTTTTTTTTCTTTCTTTCTTTCTTTCTTTCGGATAGGTCTAGTCACCTAGCTTGATTGATGGGTCTGGCTTTCTTTCTCTTTCTTTTTTTTTCTTGTTCTTATTCTTTCTTTCTCTCTTTCTCTCTTTCTTTCTCTCTCTCTCTCTCTCTCTCTCTCTCTCTCTCTCTCTCTCTCTCTCTCTCTCTCTCTCTCTCTCTCTCTCTCTCTTCTCTCTCTCTCTCTCTTCTCTCTCTCTTTCTTCTCTCTCTCTCTCTCTCTCTCTCTCTCGAAAGAGTAACTCGTTTCTTTGTTATTCCTCTCTGTCTAACCCTTCGCAAAATTATCATTTATTATTATTCTCGTGGTTCTATTTTTAGGTTCGTTGTTTCTCGTTTTGGGTCACCCAGAAAGTCGTTAAGTTTGGTAATGTGTATTTTCACCCGCCCCCTCCCTCTACTTTTTGTTTCCCGAAGTTGACGAAACGGCGAAATTAACAGCTGTTCTGCCATCTTGACGTCGACTTGTTGTTTGAATGTTATCTGTCAGGTGTTTAGATTTGTTGATTGTTCTGTTTCTGTTGGCACGAAAGGAGAGATGGGAGAGGGAGAGGGAGAGGGGATGTGGTGGGGAAGGTTGGAAGGGCGTATGTGATTAGGAGGGTATGGGGGGGGGGGGGGTTGCTTCCTTGTCCACGTGTTAACTGTTGTAGGGCTTCGTTCCGGGGTCACGGTACTCCCATTTCGTGCCCACGCCTTGCATCTCTTCCTTCCCTCCTCCTTCCTCTTCTCTCGTCTCTCTTTCTCTTCCCGTCCCTCCTTCCCTTTATGTTTTCTCACCCTACTTCTCTTTCATTATGTTTCTTTCCCTGTTCTTCCCATCTCTTGCTTCCCTGTTTTCACCTTCCCTTTCCTTCACTCTCTCCCGCGCTTGTGAGTGGGGATCCTACGGAAGATGAATGGAGTAGGAGGCTAGTAAGAGAAGGTGTAAAAGAAAGAATAGGAAATGAGTGATAAAGGGAGGAGTATGGATAAAGGTAAGGGAAGAAGTGTTGAGTGTGTGCAAGCTGCAGTGGGTGAGAGAGGGAGGGCGTGCGTGCGTGCAACAGCGGTCGAGGAAAGGAGGGAAAGGGAGAGGCGTGTGCAGTGGGAAGGAAAGGAGGGAGGGAGGAGGGAGGGAGGGAGGAGGAGGAAGGAAGGGGGAAGGGGAGGACACGCCGGCGGGTGAGGGAAGGAAGGAGGCGTAGGGTCAAGTTGCTCATAATAACGACAGCATAGTTTGCGTGTGCGGTGGAAGCGGCTCCGAGTGTGGGGAACACCGGGGCGAGAGGGCCATAAACGGCTAAGGAAATACCAGCCACGTTCAAGCTGCCCCCCCCATGCCACCTCTACCCTCTACCCCCCCCCCTACCACGCGTGCCCCCTCCGTGCCCCTCCCACTCCCCGGTCGCTGTTAGACCAGTTTTAAGGATTGCAAAGTTTTGTCTTCCCTCTCCCGCTTCTTTCCCGAGGGGCCTTTCAGGCGGAAAAATCAGGTGATGATTGATGGGTTTAGGCGTAGGGCTAGGGGAGGGGGCTCGGGGGGAAGGGGAGATGGGGTAGGGGGTAAGAATAGGGGTATGGTGGGGGGTAGGGGTCAGAAGAGGGGTACGATAGGGTAGGGGTCAGAGGAGGGGTACGAATGGGGGGAGGGGGGAAGGGGGCTTTCGAATCATGGATCGGCGAGTAGATTTATATGTACTGGGAGAAGGGAGGAGGGGAGGGGAGGGGGAGGGGCGGAAGTGAAGGATAACGTACATCTGGCACCACTCCCATAGCCGCCGCCGCTAGGATTTTAAAAAAAAAAAGGGGGAGCGATATCCCCCCTTCCCTCATGTGCCCCCCCCTTCTTTTAGGCCCTCGCTCTCTCCCCTCCATTTTTATGTAGTCGAAGAGTTTTGGATGGAGATAGAAGGGTATGTCATGCGATATGGCAAGTGAGTTGCTCTTTTATGAAGGTCGAGGAGGAGTTCGCCCCCCCCCCTCCCCGTGTCCTATGTCCCTACCACTCCTACCACTCCCCTCTTTTCCTTCCTCTCTACTCCCACCCCCCCTCTTCCCTCCCTAACTATCCCTTACCCATTTTTTTCTCCTTCCCTACTCCTTTGCCTCTTTTTCCTCCCTTCTCGTTTTTTCCTCCCTTTCTCCCCCATTCCTCCCTTCTCCATTTCCCCCTTCTCACCATTTCCTCTTTCTCCATTTTTCCTCTTTCCCCTTTTTCTCCCTTCTCCCCCATTTTCTCCCTTCTCCCATTTTCCCCTTTTCCTCCGATTTTCTCCCTATTTCTCCCCCCTTCCCCCATTTTCTCCCTTCTCCCATTTCCCCCTTTCCCCATTTCTCCCTTTCCCCATTTCCCTTCTCCCCCTTCCCCCCCTTCTCCCTCATTTCCCCCCTTCTCCCCTTTCCCCCCTTCTCCCCTTTCCCCCCTCTCCCCATTTCCCCCCCCCCCTTCCCCCCTCCCCCCCCCCCTCACCGCCAGGGGCGTCGGGGAGACCCATCACTTTATCGAGTTGCTTTCTTAAAGGGAATGGATAATGGAAGCAGCGTAGCCGCCACGTCAAGCTATTAGCTGGCCTCGCCTCGGATCCGTCGGGGGTTGAGGCTGTGCTCTGTGTTGGTATTTACTTATTTTCTGAGTGTCTGTCTGTCTCTCTTTTCTTCTTTCTGTTTATATTTTTTTGTTTTCTTTTTTGTTTTTGTTTTCTTTGTTTCCTCTTCGATATTCTTCTCCTTCTCCTCGGTCTCTTTCTCCTCATCATCCGTCTTATTCTGGCCATTCTCTTCTTCCTCCTCCTAATTCCCCTCATTCTCATTTTCCATCTCGTCGTCCTCCTCCTCTTCCTCCTCCTCCTCCTCCTCCTCCTCCTCCTCCTCTCCCCTCCTCCTCCCCATATTCTCCTTATTCTCATTCTCATTTTCATTTTCCTATTTCTATTTCTCGTTCTCTATCAGTTCCTCGCTCTTCCATACCCACCCATTACTTTTTAATCTTCATTCTGTAGAGATGGGGGTCTGCTTTGATGATGTCTGATAAGGGAATTCCTTATGGCCAAACTTGTTTCCTTATTTGGCTTATGAAACCGGTATTTTTATATATGGTTTTCAGGTCTGGTGTTGCAGGTATGTGTATACGCATAATCTGCTTCTGTTTATGTAGTTTCTCTTGCATTTGTATTTGGCTATGTCCGTATTCAGTCTTGTCTGGTGAGCTATCTTCCTTGCAATACCGGTATGTGTATACGCATGTGTTTGTTTGAATTGAATGTGTGTTTCTGTTTATGTAGTTTCTTGTGTTCTTTTGAATTCATTTGTATTTGGCTGTGTTATGATTTTTGTAAGTGATTTAACCAATCTATTCGTTCATGTATCCACCTACATAAACGTTTTTCGTTTACATGTAGGCTATGTGCCTGCACATTTTTTGTAGGTAATTCATTCTCTCTCTCTTCTCTCTCTCTCTCTCTCTCTCTCTCTCTCTCTCTCTCTCTCTCTCTCTCTCTCTCTCTCTCTCTCTCTCTCTCTCTCTCTCTCTCTCACACACACACACACACACACACACACACACACACACAGCAACACACACACACACACACACACACACACACACACATACCCTTATACATTTTTTCTGTGCCTATTTAAAGTATCTTTGTGTAGATTTAACGATACTATTTGTAAATATTTCTACTAACATACATTTAGCCGCACCAATTATTGGAGTAAATTGATTTGTAAATATATCTACTAACATATATTTAGCCTCACCAGTTATTGGAGTAACTTACCTCCCTGTCGATATATAAATAACATCTGCGTATGATCTTAGATACGTTTTCTGTCACCTCGAAGAAAGAAAGTCGGCCACGCTGTCAGACCCAAAAGTAAATAAATGGCTTTTGTTGCGTTGTACTAAGGGTTCTTTTCGAGCTAAATGGTGTCGTCTTCTTTGTGGGGCTTTCTTGTTGATACCCTGTCCCATGGCGTCATTTGGTTACTTTCCGTTTTTGTAAAGGGTTCGTATTTATTATTGTTTATTATTTACGTGTGGGGTGATTGGGGTTGTTGTTTAGGGAATCGTTTTCGGTTTTGTTAGTTTGGGGTAAGTTAATGATGCTGTGTGGATGGATTTCATTTTTTTTCGTGTTTTTTTTCCTATTCTTATTTTTCTTTTCTTTTGTGCTAATTATTCTTGGGATATGGAAATAGAGAATATCTTTGGAGGGAGGAAAAGGGATGCTTTCCTCCGATTGTGTTGAAGAAAAGTTACTATGCGTTGTCTTCATTGTTATGCCCTAATCCGGCAATTATGGCATTCTTTCGGCAAGAGTTATGGGAGCGTTGGCGATTTTCTCGAGTGTTTCGGACTCTCGGAGGAAATTGTATTGGCCTCTATCCAGACCGCCGTAAAGCCGTTTTTCCCCTGCGAGTGAGAGGAGACTGGGCGGCGAGAAGTGATTGCGATTGTGGAGGGATGGAAAAAGGAGGAAGGGGTAAGGGGTAGAGGGGGAAGAGTAGCAGGAGATTGTGAAGAGAGTGAGGAAGGAAAAGGGAAAGAGAAAGGAGAAATGGAGATAGCGAGAGATCGAGAGAGAAAGGGCAAACAGACAGACAGAGATGACACTGAGGCAGACAGACAGACAGACAGAGATAGACAATGACACATGCCAGACAGACAGAGATAGACACTGAGACAACAGACAGAGAGAGAAAACGTGAAGAGGAAAAAGACCGTGGAAGAAGAGAGACACCAAAGAAAGAGCGGGGGAAAAGACCCGCCCACCATCGAACCGGAAACGCCGGAGAAGCGGAGCGAAGAACGCGGGAAAAATATCGAGAGACGGATGCGAGTCGCCGCGTCTCGTTCCGCCCGTGAACGCGAACGACCCTCATCAGGTGGGAGGCGATTAGATAAGGAGTCGTCGCGAGGGCACCGCGATTCAGTCCGGGTGCCTAGCGATACGGGGAGATAAGGCGGCGTCAATTGGTGTTTGTCATAGAGCGGCGTGGAAGAGCGGAGGGAGCCAGCGTAGACGTTAGAGCGTAGAGCGTAGAGCGTGGGTCGGCGCTTGAAGGGGGGGGAGGGGGTCGTGCGAAGGCTGGGTCTTGTTTTGTTGTTTTTTGGTTGTTGTGTTTGTTGTTTTTGCCGGGTCGGTGTGTGGCGCCCGTCCCTTCGGTTTGGCCTGACGCCCTACATGGTCATCATGCCCTGAGACCCTGCGGCGGGAGTCTGGGTCCGACCCCGCTGCTGAGACGCACTCCTTCGCCTCGCCCTTCCGTGCATTTGGGCTCTTCTTTGTCCCTTGATGTCTTCGGGGTGGGGGCGTGGGGAGGAGGGTGTTTGTATGGGTGTGGGTGGGCGGGGTGTGTGGATTCTCTTTCTTTGAAACCGTTCTCTTTATCTGTCTGTCGCTCTCACTCGTTCTGTCTATCTATCTGTTATATCTATCGAGTAACTATCTATCTGTCTATCTTCATATCTATTTCCCCTGACTTTCCTCCTCCTCTCCTTTTATTCACACCATCCATTTCATCAGTTTCTACCCCCTTTCTTATTCTCTCCCCCTTCACCTCTTCCCTCTTTCCTTCCTCTTAGGCTACATTGTTGCACCTTCCTCAGCAGGTCCTGGGGGGGTCCCACTCCTCTTTAGCCAGCAGCAAACCATCCTGCTTTTCTCGTTTGGTTGGTGTTCCGAAATGAGAAGGATTTGGTTAGATTTATTTTCTTGAGGGTGAAGGGGGAGACTCGAGCAACCCGCAGATCGAAGGTTGACTGGGTTGGTGTTGATATATTCATTGATGTAAACGTATTCCTTTAAGTATTTTTTTTTTTTTTATCTTTTGAATGGCAAACTTCGAAGCCAGACTTCGTGGGTACTGTGGCATCTTCCCTTGGCTTCTGCAGGTCGGGTGATGCGTTATGTAAATAAACATTTCAGTTCGTTTTCTGTTTCCTTGTTAGTGCCGTCATTTGCTTTTTTTTTTTTGCCCTCTCTGTTCTCTCGTGTTTCTCGTAATCTCCTTTGTTCATCTTTGTTATGAAAGTAGGGTTCACGAGCTGGACAATGTACACAGACGCACGTGCGCGCTTTGTGTACGTGCCTCATTCTCCTTTGTTGGTGTTTTCTTTTGTGGCTTGGGATACGCCGACATGCTTTAGTCACGTGTCATTCTTGTCACGGGCATCGCACAACGCATGCACATGTAATCGGTATCTGACGTATTCCTTGGACGAGATTCAGAAACCGCCGAGACAGAGCACCAAGGACGCTCGCCGATGCCCAGTCGCCAAGTGCCCGCACGGTTGTAGTCGATAAATTCCGGCTGGTCCTCCTCCTCCTCCTCCTCCTCCCTCCTTCCCCCCCTCTCCTAACTCCCTCCCTCCTTCCTCCCTTCTTCCCTTCCCTCCTCCCTTCCCTCCTCCCTACTCCCTCTCCCCTTTCCTCTTCCCTCCTCTCCTCTCCCCATTCCTCCCTTCCCTCCTCCCTCCTCCTCTCCTTTTTCCCTTCCCTCCTCCTCCTCCTCTCCCCCTTCCTCCTCCCTTCCTCCCTCCCTCCTCCCTCTTCCTCTCCCCTCTCCCTCCTCCCTCCCTTCCTCCCTCCTCTCCCTCTCCCTCCCTTCCCTCCTTCCCTCCCTCCCTCCCTCCCCTCCTCCCTCCTTCTTTCCCCTCTCTTTTCGTTCCACATTTCCCTCGCCACCATATCAGCCTTACCTGCTTCTCTCTCCGGCTTTTAGGACACGTCCCAAACCCTCGTTTCTCCCGCGCCCCCTACCCTTCGTCCCTTTATTCGTCGCGTTGTTGATATTGCATAAAGGGTTCCCCATTTCGTGGCCAGTGAGTTGCATTGCAGACACGGAGGGGGGGAGGGGAGTGAGACGAGGGGGGAGGAGGGGGGAGGTGAGACGAGGGGAAGAGAGGGTGGGGGGGCGGTCCGTGACTCCGACCCGTGGCGCCGGGAGTGGTCAGTCAGGCGTGTTGGTGGGTTTGGTCGGTGAATTATTCATTTTTATTCAGCAGGGGCGTATGCTGCCTTTCCCGAGGGTTAGGTGGGTGAGTAGTAGTAGGGAGTTAGGGAGTTGTGGATTTATTGATACTCGTGGATATTAACCCTCCCACTCCCCCCCATGTCTCCGCTCCCTCCCTCCCTACCCCCTTCTCTACTCCCCTACATTTCCCTTTACCTGCGTGACCCAGAGATACAGAGGCTGCATTTCACATTCACAGTTTAGGGTAAGCGTAGTAAGTTCAGTTTTTTTTTCAGTATTGTTATGTTTTTTTTTTCATATACATAGTCGTTGGGTAAGAGCAGTACGTAAAATGACTTTCAGTTCGGATTTCTTGGTTCGGGGCGACCTTGGCGTATCTGAGGAATAGGATTTTTGTTCGTAGCAGTTTAAGTCGTGGACGGGGACGGGTGACACACACACACACACGACGCGCGGATGTGGATGGCGTCGTGCTGCTTGTGTGTATGGTGGGATGTGTTGCTTATGTGTGAGAGCGTGCGCGCGTGTGTGTTGCCGTGTGTGTGTGTGCGTGCGTGTGATGTGTGTGTGTGTGTGTGTGTGTGTGTGTCGTGCGTGCCGTGTGCGTGAGAGAAAGATAGAGTATAATATTGGAGCAGAGAGAAAAAATAAATAAATGTACCGATATAGATAGAACAACCGTACCAAAGGCCGTCGATCTGTCCCTCTCCCTCCCACCCTTACCCGACCCCCACCCCGTTCCCCACAGGCGAGGGCTGCAGGGCGGCTGGGTAGCGAGCGTCGCCGGCCAGGTTGGTTACCTTTGTGTCAGGGGAGGCGAGGCGGCCCGGGCTGGGGACGGCGGGGCGAACGGCAGTGTGTGACCTTGGTATAACGTGTCTTTGCGACGCCCGGAAACAGCGGCTAAGGGCGTTGAGCTCGACTACCTTGTGCCTTCTACCGTTTACCGTCTACGTGTACCTTCTATTCTTTGTTTTTGTCCCTTTATCTACGTTCACTTTGTGTTTTCGACGGCTATTTTCTGCCCTATTCTTAGTCCCTTCGTCTACGTTCTTCGCTTTGTACCTACGTCTGCTTTCTGTCCTGTGTTTTTGTCCTTTTATCTGCGTTCACGTTTTACCTTATTCCCAATACTTTCGTTTGTGTTTATTATCTACCTTCTACTCTGCAATGTTTACGTTTGCGTTTTGTTTTATACCGTCTGCATCTACTTTCTACCACCTTCGACGTCAACCTTCTCTATTCTTATCCATCTCCTCTTTGGTTGTTTCTTGTTCGCCGCCGTCCTGTGCTGCCGTTCCGTCTTCTCTGGGCAGGAGAGAACAAGGATGAATTTGCGAAGAAAGGAGATGAGTTTGCGGAGCGAGAAGAGTCGGTTCTGCTCTTTTCGCTATTTTAATTACAAGTAGAAGAGATTGATTCGTTGAGCTGGTAAATCCCCCGAACGCAGATGGAGAAAAGAAAAAAAAAAAAAAAGAGAGTTTTGAACGAGAGGCTGAGTGTAATGGCACCGGTGCAAGGGAGGCGTAATAGGCCAGCTGTCATTCCTTCTCCTGTTGCGGTACAATAACGCGCCCACTTGCCCTGCCAAGAGTACGTATTGACAGCAGCTGTCTGCTTTAAGTCTCTCTTTCTTGCTTTCTCTTTCTTCTTCCCCTCTTCCCTTTTTTCCCCTTCTGTTGTTTGTCTGTCTTTGCGTGTTTGTCTCTTTTTGGCTCTCACTTTTCCTGTCCCTTTCCTTGCCTCCTTTCTCTCTCTCTCTCTCTCTCTCTCTCTCTCTCTCTCTCTCTCTCTCTCTCTCTCTCTCTCTCTCTCTCTCTCTCTCTCCTCTCTCTCTCTCTCTCTCTCTCTCTCTAGTCTCTCTCTCTCTCTCTCTCTCTCTCTCTCTCTCTCTCTCTCTCTCTCTCTCTCTCTTTCTCTCTCTCTCTCTCTCTCTCTCTCTCTCTCTCTCTCTCTCCTCTCTCCCTCTCTCTCTCTCTTCTTCCTCTCTCTCTCTCTCTCTCTCTCTCTCTCTCTCTCTCTCTCTTCTCTCTCTCTCCTCTCTCTCTCCCTTCTCTCTCTCTCTCTCTCTCCCTCTCTCTCTCCCTCTCTCTCTCCCTCTCTCTCTCCCTCTCTCCCTCCCTCCCTCTCCCTCCCTCCCTCCTCCCTCCCTCCCTCCCCCCCCCCCTCCTTCGGTTATAATTGTTTAGATTTTTGTCAATTCAGCACACCTGCCGACCTTCGCTGGAGCAAAGCGTCCATCAGAATCGTTTGTTGCATAACGTATCACCGTAATTGCCACAGACGTCATGCGAACCGCAAGCAAGGTCTCGGCGGCAACACCAGCGCCTCCATTGCCATTTTTTTATGACAACTTCGCCGTGGCTCTCGTTCTTCTTTTCTCTTTTTCCTCGCTTTTACTTTCCTGGCCTTTCTGCATCTCTCTCTCTCTCTCTCTCTCTCTCTCTATCTCTCCTCTCTTCCATCTCTCCTTTCTTCTTTTATCTTCTTCCTATCCCTTAATGCTCCTCCCCTTTCCTTCTTCCCGTTCCATGTTTCTCTCTTCCCCTTTCTCCGCCCTCTCTCCTGTACCTCTCTCTCCACCTCCTTCGCGGTGTTTACAAGTAGCGCTCTCCACACCTGGCGACAAAAGTTGGAGCGTTTAGAATGTCGACAAGAAGGTGGACGAAGATGAAGGAGAGGAAAGAGCGGCGTGAAGGATGACAGCCGAGTCGCCTTCACGGCATTGTCTATGGCGGCTTTCTTCGCCCCGGGACTCGGTCATGTTCTTGTGTGTACTCTGCTGCTGCTGCTGCTGCACCCTCCTCCCCCCTTCTCATTGAACTTTTTTTCTCCCTTTCCTTCGTCGTCATTTTCCCTTCATTCTCGCTCTCCTCCTCTTCATTTCCCTTTTTTTTTTTTTTTACTTCAATGTAATTACTGTTTTATGGCTAAATAAACGTTTTGATTCTGATTCCGATTCTGATTCCCTTGTTTTTCGCTGTCCATCGTTATCATTCTGCCTTACTTCTCATTCTCCTTCTTCGTCATTTTACTTTCCTTCTCCCTCTCCTTCCCTGTCATTCCACTTCCCACATTCCTTCCCTTTCCATTGTTGTCATTCTTATCCCACTCCTTGCTCGCGTTCTACCGTTCTTCTCCCACTCCCTCTCATCATTCTACTTTTATTCTCCCTTTCCATCGTCATCTTTCTACTTTATTTATCCCACTTTTTGCTCATATTCTACCTTCCTTCTCCCTCTCGCCTCCACCTTTCCACCTTCCTTCTCCCTCTCATCCTCATCCTTCCACCTTCCTTCTTCCTCTCATCCTCATCCTTCCACCTTCCTTCTTCCTCTCACCCATCATTCCATCTTCGCTCCTTCTCTTCTCACTCCGTCCTTCACTCCCAATTTCCTCAGTCATTTACCTATAAGGGATTTAACACTGTGGCATCTTCCCCATTCCAGAAGGCTGACACCGCGTACATACTGTGGCAACAGCCTGCGTTCAACGTGCATGCGAATGTGGGGATCTGCATACGACCGCGCGGATGTACATACTCGCCCGCTTAGACATTTAGGTGCAGATGCGTTCGGTTATTTCTCATATCACCGCCGGTATTCGAATTCGCAAAGGGGGAACTACCTCCAGGCTGCCTCTATGCCTGCTGCTGCTGCTGCTTCGTCGGCATGAGGGAAAGTTCCGAAGTTCCCCGTCCGTCCTCCGCTCCCCTCCCCCCCCCTCCTTCCCCTTCCCCTCCTCCCATGTGGTCCTCATCCCCTCAGGGTCAATATCCTTCATGTCTTCCGCGGAGCGTGTTGTTCCCTCGCTTCCCTCCAGCTCACAAAGCTTCTCGGTCGGCAGGACACGCGCTCCCCGACGTGCGTGCCGCCCGCCCGCCCGCCCGCCTCTCTGTCCGGCTTCGTCTCGGCTCCGTCTCGGCTTCGTCCGAGTTCTTTTTTGTGTTCTCGCATTCTGTCTGTATCTCTTCTGTTTCTGTCCTCTTCTTGGTACTGTGTCTTTCCTGTTTCTGTCCTCTTCTGAGTATCTTTTTTTAACTTGAGTGGTGTCGTTATCGTCAATTGTTTATGAAGGCCGCCTTATTTTAATTTCCTTTTCTTCTTATAATTGCTTTTAGTCATCCTTCCTTTTTTCGGTGCTCTAATATTTGCAGGACACGGAAAGAGGGAGGTTAGAGGAACGAAGGAAGGAGGATAGGAAATGAGAAGAAGAATCAAGAACAGGAGGAGCAAGAGATGAGCTGGAGAGACAGTATATACACGGGCCAGAGGTCGTAAGAGGGTGAACGATTGGGTAGGGCAGCGAGACCGAAGAAAGAGGGGGGTGGGGGTGTCTTGGGAAGGTCCGGGAGGGAGGAGAGGGGTGGGGTGTCTAGGAGAAGGTCCTGGGGGGGAGGAGAGGGGGTGGGGGTGTCTAGGGAAGGTCCCTGGGAGGGAGGAGAGGGGGTGGGGGTGTCTAGGGAGGTCTGGGGGGCGGAGAGGGGGTGGGGTATCTTGGGAAGGTCCGGGAGGGAGGAGAGGGGCTAGGAAGCAATGGGGGGGAGGGAGGGATTGTTTGACTAGGGATGGGCAGGCAGGGAAGGATAGGGGTGGGGGGGAGGGGGTCAGGGAGCTTCAAGGTCGCTACTATCCGTTTTGGTCCACCTGGAGCGAGCGAGAACGTATCGATTCTATAACGAAGCGGGACATGTGTACAGCTGGGAAGGTGGGTTTCGGGAGGTCCGTTGGCGTCACGTGTTTTGCGTATGTGGCGTGGTTTTGAGTCGCTGGCCGGCGGTTATCTTGTCGCCTGTGTATTGATCTTATGCTGTGGCGTGTAAGTACTTACTGATTGATTGATCATTTTATGTGTGTATATATATATATATATATATATATATATATATATATATATATATATATATACATATACATATACATATAAACATATGTGTGTGTGTGTTTGTATGTGTGCTTGTGTGTGTATACAACGTGTTGTACACATACGCGATATATATATATATATATATATATATATATATATATATATATATATATATATATATATATATATATATATATATATATGTGTGGTGTGTGTGTGTGTGTGTGTGTGTGTGTGTGTGTGTGGTGTTGTGTGTGTGTGTGATGTGTGTGGTAGTATATTATATATATATATATATATATATATATATATATACATATGTATACATACATAACATACATACATACATACATACATATATACATACATACACACTAACACACACATACGCCACGCTCGCATACACATGCACACATACACACATACATTCATTTATTTATTTATCTATTTGTATATACATATACACATAAATTCACATGCATGTACATATATGATACATACACCATATGTACAACACACACATACACACACATGTGAAATAATATTATATATATATATATATATATAATATATATATATATAATTATATATACATTATATATACATAATATAATATACATATATTATAATATATATATATATACATATATATATACATAATATATTACATATATATACATATATATCATATATATATACACACACACACACACAACACACACACACACACAGCACACACACACACACAACAACACACACACAGCACACACGACACACACACACACACACATATATATATATATATATTATATATGTGTGTGTGTGTGTGTGTGTGTGTGTGTGTGTGTGTGTGTGTTGTGTGTGTTTGTGTATACACATTTGCGTGTGGGTATGGGTGTGAGTGTGGGTTTATGTTTAGATATATAGTGACGATTATAATTAAGGAAGCCCCGCCTGAACTTTAAGACATTAAATTGTTCCAAGCTGATAAAGCCCCGATTACCGCCACCGCAAGGGAAGATTTTTTTTCTCTCTCCATTTCCTATCTTATATGGCGGCGCGATATTGGCGAGCGAACAGCAGCCGCCTCGGAACACGTTTTACGACTCGTCGAGGGTGAGTTATCGGAGGAGGACTTGAGCTTAATTGGATCTTGGTCGAACTTGAAGGAAGACCTTGGCGGCGGGCGGGGAGCTTCTGCCGGCTGGCTTTGTTGTTATTTGCGTGTCTGTGGGCTTTGTTCGCGACGCTCGGTATCCTTTTTGTTTGTTTGTGTTTTGTGTTTTTTTTGTTTTTGTTTTCAGATTTTTTTTTTGTTTTTTTGTTTCTTTTCTGTCTTGTTTTTTACGTGTTTTTTTTTTTTTTTGTTTCTTTTCTGTCTTTTTTTTTACGTATTTTTTTTTCAGATCTTTTTGTTTTTGTTTCTTTCCTGTTTTGTTTTTTTATATATATCCCAAGTTATTCTTTTTGCTTTTGTTTGTTTGTTTTCAGTGTTTTTGTTTTCAGATCTTTTTGTTTTTGTTTCTTTCCTATCTTGTTTTTTTTGAGTCGATTTTATTCTTATTCACTCTTCTTTTCTTCCTGCTCTGCTCTTCCTTCCTTTTTTATAATCTTTCCTTTCCCATGCTTAGCACGTACGAAATACGAAAGAAAGAATGGCGAAATAGGTTAAAAAGAGAATAAAAATAAAGTATGAAAACCCTGGTCCACAAGCTTGCTTCTTTGCTTCCCAGTTTCCTTTCTTCCCTTTCACCCTCCCTCCCTTCCTCTCCTTTCCATCCTTTCCCTTCCTTTTTCCCCTTTACTCCTACCTTGGTCGCACCTCATCCCCTTTTCCCATCTCCGCTTTCCTTCCTTTCTTCCATCTTTCCCTCTTCCCCTCTCTCCCTCCTCCCCTCCCTGCTCCCCCCTCGCGGTTCAGGCAGGGGCTGGGAGCGGAGCCGAATGTCGCCCTTATAAAATCGATGGTTCCGGTTGTTGGGGTTTCGCCTTTTTTGCGGGCTTATTGCGATTGTTGTTGTTCGTTGCTCTTTCTCTCTCTTTGCTTTGAAGGGATTGTGCTGGGCCTCTGCAGGGAGATCATCCGTCGGCGCGTGGCTGGAGTGTTCCTTGTGTGGGCGGGTCTAGTAGCTTGATTGTGTGGGCTATGGCGTTGTCAGTTTTTCTTTATCATACACGTATGTGTGTGGGTGGGTGTATACACACATGCAGACAGACAGACATACGTATTTATGCATATGCATTTGAATTTACATATATATACATATGCATGTACGTATACGTTTACATATATGCATACTTATATATATACATATACAAAAACATATATACATGCATACATACATACATCCAATAGATACATATCTACTATACTATTGTACATACATACGTTTTACTCTGTATGCATACGTACACCTATATGTGTGTTTTTGTGTTACTAGTTTCCTAATGATTACTCTGTATAATTGCTCATTCTCGAAGATTCTATGTATCCGATGTTCAGTACCCTTACAGCCCACATTATACTTCACTTTTCACTTACATTTAAATCACCAACCCTCCTCTCTCTCTCTCTCTCTCTCCTTTTTGTCTTGTCTATCCATCCATCTATCTCTCCACTTCTCTATCTTCCTATCATCTAACTCTCTTCTTCCTTTCCTCTCTTCGCATCTCTGATTCTCGCTCATCCCCTGCCCCGTCCACCGCGCGCAGACAGCAATTACTCGGGGCAGCCTTGATGGTCCAGTATCGCAGCTCATAAAATATTTTGAAGGCGCGAGATAAGAGTTTTATGGCAAGGTGTGGAGGAGGAGGAGGAGGAGGAGGAGGAGGCTCGTCGGCCCGGGTCCCTGTGCACAGCCGAGGGGCGTGGCTTGGCTTGTTCGGTGGAGGGGGGGAGGGGAGGGGGGGATGCTTCTAGGAATCGGGCTTGTTTTTTTCTTCTGTTTATTTTTCTTTATATTTTTTTTCTTTATTTGTTTATTTTTTCTGTGTTTTCTTTCATTATTTTTTTTCTTTATTCTGTTTTCTTTTTTCTTTTTGTTTATTCTTTCTTTGTTTCTTTTTGTTTATTTTTTCTTTCATTGTTTATTCTTTCTTTTTTCTTTATTTGTTTATTCTTTCTGTTTTTTTATTTTTCTTTTATTTTTTTTTTTTTTTTCTTTTTTCTTTGTTTTTTCTCTTTCTTTTTGTTTTTTTCTATTTTTTTCTTTCTCTTTTGCCCTCTGCTTCTTCTTCTTCTCCTTCTTCTTCTTCAATTTCCGTGTTTTCTAAGAATTCTGTACACAGTATGTATATGTATGCATATATATATGTATATATGTATGGACCGTATTCATGTAGACAAATGGGGAAAGGTATGAATGAGAACGAATAACTTCACAATACACGAGATGTATTTAACCGGTTTCGATTATATCTTCGTCAGATATAATCGAAACCGTTTAAATACATCTCGTGTATTGTGAAGTTATTCGTTCTCATTCATACCTTTCCACAGTATATATATATATATTTATATATATATATATTATAACTATATATATATATTTAATATATATATGTGTGTGTGTGTGTGTGTGTGTGTGTGTGTGTGGTTGTGTGTGTGGTGTGTGTGTGTGTGTGTGTGTGTGTGTGTTAGATTATATATATATATATATATATTATATATATATATATATATATATATATATATATATATATATATATATCCGTATATATGTGTATATATATATATATATATATATAATATATATATATATATACATTTAATATATAGATAGATATATAGATAGATATTGTATATACATTTATAGATAAAGATATGATATGTATTTTTTATACTTAATATTTATAGATAGATAGATTATATATATATATATATATATATATATATATATATATATATATATATATATATATTTATTTACTCATTCATTCATCCCCCCCCACCTTGCCCTCTTTCTCC
This sequence comes from Penaeus vannamei, assembly GCF_003789085.1. Classification (NCBI taxonomy): domain Eukaryota; kingdom Metazoa; phylum Arthropoda; class Malacostraca; order Decapoda; family Penaeidae; genus Penaeus; species Penaeus vannamei. The sequence goes on from NW_020868292.1 coordinate 59,148, forward strand.
CTCCCTCTTCCTCCCTCCCTTCCCTCTCCTCTCTCTCTCCTTCTCCTTCTCTCTCTCTCCTCCTTCTCTCTCTCTCCTTCTCTCTCTCTCTCCTCTCTCTCTCTCTCTCTCTCTCTCTCTCTCTCTCTCTCTCTCTCTCTCTCTTCTCTCTCTCTCTCTCCTCTCTTTCTCTGCTTCTTCTTCTTCTTCTTCCTCCCGCTCCCTCCCTCTCTCTCTCTTCCTTTCCAAACTCCCGGATTTTCTTTCCCCCTCCTCTCCCTCCTCCCTCCTCCTCCTCCTCCTCTCCTCCCCCTCCCTCTCCTCCCCTAGTCTCCCTTCTACTTCCATCTTAAGGTCTTAGGCGCTCTGTATGTCAGGGGTGCCAAGATACTCGTATTAAAGGGGGCGTGTCCATAACCTCGAGATTTTTGTAACTGCTCTGCGATCCGATTCAAGGTTGCTTACCACCGCTATTTGTTGAGGGAAGATGGTGCGTGTTATTTGGTTGATTGTGTGTTGGAGGGAGAGAGGGAGAAGGAGAGGAGAGGGGGGGGGAGAGAGAGAGAGAGAGGGAGAAGGAGAGGGAGAGAGAGAGATGGGAGTAGAGAGGGGGAGAGAGAGAAAGAGGGAGAGGAAGGAGAGAGAAGAGATGGAGTAGAGAGGGGGAAAGAGGGGGGAGGAACAGAGAGAGAGAGAGAAGAGATGGGAATAGAGAGGGGGAAAGAGGGACAGAGAGAGAGAAAAAATAAACAAGAAAGAAAGAGAAAGAGTGAGAGAAGAGAGAGATTACCAGACCGATTGACCCTGAATGATATTGTCAACCAGGTAGATAATTGCAAAGTGCGTTTATGAGTTTCAATTATTGTGGCTTTCGACCTAAGGTAAACGAAAGCCGGCGTGGCGGACGCATCCAGCTCGCTTGAAAAAGGTTAAAATTTGGTGGTGGCGAAACCGATAAGGGTTTGGGCAGGCAAAATGTGTACAATATTAATGATGATCAGATTTCTCCCAGATTTGATATTTTCGTAATGAAAGTGACATCTATCCCCCATCCTACCATCTATTTATTCATCCAACTAACCACCCACCACTCATTCATCCAACCACCCACTCACTCAACAACCACCCACGCATCCATCCATCCAATCCACCACCCTTATCCAACCCTCCACCACAATCCATCCACCCACCCAACCACCCCCCTTATCCACCCCCACCCACCAACCAATCCACCCATTCATCCATCCACCCACCACCTACACATACACCACCCACCCACCCACCACCCACCACCAATCCACCATTCATCCATCCCGAATATCACAAACCAAAAGAAGGAAGGAAGGAAGGAAGGAAAGTGTCCGGCGTAACCGACACCTTGATGCGGTGTCGCGAGAGACGCCTGCCGCCCAATGGCAATGTGTCAGGTCGCCGTCGGAAAAGTTTCGGAGATGAAATTCCACCTCGGGCGGGGACGGTGGCGGGGCGGGGAGCTACTTGACTTCTGTGATGTGTCTTTTTTTTTCACTTTGATGTGTCTTTTTTTTTTTTTTTTTTTTACTTTGATGTGTTTGTGTGTCTGTGACTGGATGAGTTGGGGGTTGGATGAGGGGGTGGGATAGGGCGGGTGGGCTGGGGGGAGGGGGTGGGGAGGGTCTGGAGGTGGCTGAGAAGGTGTGGATTTGTTTTGTCTTTCACTTTCATTTGTTATGTTTTTTAGGTTTTGGTGAATGTTTTAAGATATTTATTTGTTAGGGATGGAATTACAGGTTTTATTAGCGGTGATTTGGCCGTAGCAATGGCCGTGAGTGGTAGCATGTAACACCCCATCACCCTCCCCCCCCTCCCTAAAAAGACAGATATTATAAGTTTTCTTTCTTTTTGCTTTTCAGGTAAGTTGGAGGTCGTGGTTTGCCGGCAGCGGAGCGGTAAGTCGAGAGAGAGAGAGAGAGAGAGAGAGAGAGAGAGAGAGAGAGAGAGAGAGAGAGAGAGAGAGAGAGAGAGAGAGAGAGAGAGAGAGAGAGAGAGAGAGAGAGGGGGGAGGGGGGGAACAACGGAGGAAAAGTGACCCAGAAAGAGAGAGAGAAGAAGAGAGAGAAAAGGAAAGCAACGGAGGAAAAGTGACCCAGAAAGAGAGAGAGAAGAAGAAGAAGAGAGAAAAGGAAAACAACGGAGGAAAATTGACCGACAGAAGAGGGGAAATAATCGGCGGACTTGTGTTTTCGGGGAAGGAAAGGGAATTTACTGGCAACGTTTTTATCGGATTTTTTTTTTTTCTCTTCTTTCGTCTCGAAGAAAACGACTCGAAGACACGACCTTGCAACGACTGCAGGTTGTTCAAAGACAGACAAGTTGTCTTTTTTTCCCTCTTCGATTTGCTTTTCTAAATCTTTTCTTCTCCCTCTTCATCGCCCTCTTTCTCTCTCTTTCTCTTTCTCTTTCTCTTTCTCTTTTCTCTTTCTCTTTCTCTTCTCTCTCTTCTTTCTCTCTCTCTCTTCTCTCTCTCTCTCTCTCTCTCTCTCTCTCTCTCTCTCTCTCTCTCTCTTCTCTCTCTCTCTCTCTCTCTCTCTCTCTCTCTCTCTCTCTCTTTCCTCTCCCTCTCTCTCCCTCTGTCCCCTCTCCTCCCCTCTCCTTTCCCTCTCCCTCTCTCTCTCCTTTCCGTCAGCCTCTCTTTCCCCCTCTCCTCTCTCTCGCTCTCCTTCCTCTCTCCCTCCATTTCCCTTTCCTCTCCTTTCCCTCTCCCTTCCTCTCCCCCTTTCCCTCTCCCTTTCCCTCTCCCTCTTCCTCTCATTCTCCTTCTCTCGCCCCTTCCCTCTCTTTTCTCTCTTCCGCCTTCCATCCCCTTTTGTATGCTATTCTGCGCCTAAATCCAAGTGTGCATGAACATGGGCGTGTGCATTTACTATGAGTAATGTGTACTCTAATGCACACTTAATTCAGAGTTGTATGTTATAGTAAGATGAATGAGTACAAGATGATGAATTCGAAAACAAAGCAAGGGCTAGGGGGTATCCTTGGGAATGGAGATGGGGGGGGAGGAAGGAGGAGGGTAGGGGTAGTGGAAAGAGGAGAGGGAAGGAGAAGGAAGGAGGAGGGGTAGGGGGTAGTGGAAAGAGGAGAGGGAAGGAGGAGGGGTTGGATAGGTGGAAAGAGGAGAGGGAAGGGGAGAAGGAAGGAGAGGAGGTTAGGGAGGAAGGGAGGTAGGGAAGTAGAAAGCAGAGGGAAGAGAGGAAGGAGGAGGGGTAGGGTAGGGTGGGAAGAGGAGAAGAAAGGAGGAGAGGTAAGGAGTAGTTGAAGAGGAAGAGGGAAGTGGAGGGAGGGAAGAAGGGTAGGGGGAAGTTGAAAGAGGAGGGGAAGGGAAGAGGGAGGAGAGGTTAGGGTAAGGTGGGAAGAGGAGAAAAGGAGGAGAGGTAGGGGTAGTGGGAAGAGAGAGAAGAGAAGGAAGAGGAGGGATGGGGTAGTGGAAAGAGGAGAGGGAAGGGGAGAAGGAAGGAGGAGGGGTAGGGTTGTAGAAAGAAAGATGGAAAGAGAGAGGGAAGGAGGAGAGGCAGGGGGAAGTGGAAAGAAGAGAGGGAGGAGGAATAGGAAAGCGGAGATGGAGGTGGAGAAGGAGAATAGTTAGTGATTGGGCCAGTGAGTACATTAGAGTTTGAGGGAGAAGACGGAGGACACAATAAGGATGGGGAAGAAAAGTAGATTGGAAATAGGTACTAGAGTAGAGTGTGGGGAGGGGAGGGGCGCGGTGCAGTACCCAGAGGCGAGGACCACAATTTGGTCCTGGACCGGTACAGCACCGGGTCGGTTCGGATCGGCGTCGCGTGCGGGACCGAGTCAAGATAACGCCAGTGCCGCATGCGATGATCCTGTTCTTTCTTGTTCTTTGGCCCTGTGGAAGGAGGGAGAAGGAGAGGGAGGAGGGAGAAGGGGGAGGGAGAGGAGGAGGGAAGGAGAAGGGAGGGAGGGAGAGAAGAGGGAAAGAGAAGGGGAGGGAGGGAGAGAAGGAGGGAAGGAGAAGGGGAGGGAGGGAGAGAAGGAGGGAAGGAGAAGGGGAGGGGAGGGAGAGGAGAGAAGGAGAAGGGGAGAGAGTAGGAGAAGGTCTGTTGGGAGGGTTTGAGGGAGGAGGGGCGGGGTAAGAGTTTAGGGAAGGGGTAGGAGGGTCAGAGAGGATAGAGGGATAGAGGGAGAGGGGGGGGAGGGGTAGAGGAGTCGAGTCAGAGGGGTGGGAAGGGGAGAGAGAGCTAGCTACTTACTACCTGTTACTACTACGAGATTCTTTGCAACTTTGGTAATGTTGGGAAATGGTTGCGTTTGCTCAATTGTTTCTGCGTGTTTGTTTCGTTTCCCGTATTTTGTGTTTGTTAGCATCATGCTCATCGTCCTCAGTATCAGCCACGCCATCGCCTTCGTCGCCTTCGCCTTCGTCGCCTTCGTCCTCATATTTACGGGAAGTAAAAGCCTTTTGTGCGGTTGGGTTGCAAATAGCTTCGGCATCCTGTAAGGGGCTTTAGTTGAGCTTGCTGCACTGCGGAAGCCTTCTGAAATTGTGTGTAGTATGTGCGGCCGGTGAGCGGTTTATTCCTCCCTTATCCCTTATACCCATGAGATCCACCCCCCCTTCCCCCCTCCCCCTCTCGACCAGTCCCGAATCCCCGACCTCTGTTCTTCTTTCTGTACCTTCTTCCAGTTTTCTCTTATTTATTTTTTGCCTCTCCCTTCCCGGACTTCTTTCCCCTCTCCCCCCTTTTTTCCCCTTTTTTCTCCCCCCCCCCCTCCTCTCGCTCTCTCTTTCCCATCCCCACATCTCCCCCTTTGTACCCTCTCTTCTATTGCCCTTTTCCCTCCCCCCTCTCTCCCTCCCCCTTCCCCTCCCCTACCTCTTCCCCTTTCCCCTTTCCCCTTTCCCCTATTACCTCTCCCTTCTCCCTCTCCTCTCCTTACCTTCTCCCTCCCCTCTCCTCCCCTCCCTCCTTTCCTCTCTCCTCCCCCTCCCTCCCTCCTCTATCTCCACCTCTTTCCTTCTCCCCTCCCTCCCTTACCTTCTCCCTCTCCCTCTTCCCCCTCCCCTCCTCTATCTCCACCTCTTTCCTCTCCCCTACCCACTTCCCCTTTCCCTTCCCCCCCTACCTCCCTGTCCCCTCCCTATCCCCTACCTCTGCCCCCTTTCCCCTCCCCTCTCCTCCATCCCCTCCCTGTCCCCACCCCCCCTTTCCTCCCTTCCTCTCTATCCCCACCCCTTTCCCCTCCTTCCTCTCTATCTCCACCCCTTTCCCCTCCCTTCCTCTCTATCTCCACCCTTTCTCCCCCCCTCCCCATCTCTCCCGCTCATTTTTCACTCGTCGCGACCGCATGTAAACCTCACAATTCCGATTTGGGCGCTTGACTCAACGCCTGTTCCTCGCCGGTCAAGTTTGGGCGGTTTAGCAGCGCGGGCGGGGAGGGGAGGAGGGAGGGAGGGGGGAGGAGGGAAGGAGGGGGAGGGAGAGGGAGAACGAGGGTGAGGGAGATGGGGGGATTGGCAGGGTGGGATCGGGAGAGAAAGCGAAGGGAAGGTAAGGGAAAAGGAGGGGATAGGGAGAAGTAGAGGAGAGGTGAGAGTTGGAGGAGGTGGGAGGGATAGCTAAGAAAAGGGGGAAGGGGGAGAGAGAAGGACTGGGGTAGTAGGGAGAGGGGAAGGCGGGGGTGATGACGGTGATGGGAAGGGAGAAGCAAAGCCGAGGCGTGGTTGAAGGTTGGCATGGCGACACCGTAGCGTGGCGGGCCGGCTTGAGGGGAAAGGGGCAGGGGGAAGGGGAAGGGGGAGGGGGAGAGCGGCGTTGGATGAGAGGAGGCCTGGTGGGCGGAGATGGGCGTGGCCGGAGGCTGCCACGGCGTGTCTGTGGAGGGCGGGATGGCGGCCAGGAGGCGAGGAAGCGTGAGGGGAAAGGCGCCGGGGAAGAAGGGCGATTGAGGGCGCTTAATCGAGGGCGAGGGGTTTTAAGGGTGCGGGTGAGGGTGAGAGGGAAGCGAAGTGTACTATTGGGATGATGGGACTCGGGGAGAGCGTGGCGCGAGTTGTGGATGGGGGGGGACAGAGAGGCGTGGAAGGAAAGGCGGGGGAGGGATGCATAGGACTTTTCAACAGAGGAAGGGAGGGGGAGGGAAGGGGACACGGGAGGGAGTAGGGTTGTGGGGCGTGCCCGGGTGGGGTGGGGGGGTTCTCTTTATGCTCAGAAATTGTTTTGTATTCATAAAAAAGTCGATTTTGTGTTCGATTGAAAGTTTACAACGGTCTGATAGCAGTCACAACCATTCTTTTTTTTTATGAAGGACAATAAATTTCCCTCCTTTTTTACCGCCGGGCAAGGACAAAGGGGACATAATCCCCGCGCAAAAAGGTGTTCGGGATCCGAAGGGGTGCACCGCCGGTCGTGACTTTTCATTTATTGATCAGGAGTGTCAAGTGCGGACGGCCGGCCCTGACCCAGTTCGCTTGTAGGCCGCGCCGCTGCCTTCGCCACCGGAAACGCGGGGAAGGGAAGAGGAGGGAAAGGGAAAAGCAAACAAGCAAAAATGATTGGCTGCGGTGGGAGTGGCGCGGTCGCGTGTGCGTGCGTGCGTCACAAGCACCCGTGCCTTCGCTCCAGTGATCCCGTCGATAAGGCCGATTTTCCCCCGGCAGGCGCCTGGAGACAGGTAGGCTTCGCGGGCGCTCGTCGCGGTGTGCATGTTCGCTCTCCTCCCGCCCACCCACCCGGCCGCCACCCCGCCCCTCTATTTTTTCAGCATTATTAGTAGTTTTTCTTCTCACGTTTATGACATGATGCCACGGACGTCACGCCTGCGATGCGGTGGTGTCGGCGCGGCGTGGACCGGCGGGCGGGGGGGCCACGGATCGCGTGCGGCGCTGAATGGCCGGCGGTCAGCGGGGTGGGTTGAAGGTCGCTTTTACGCCACGCCGATCATTTTTGTCGCCGCCGGAGGTCAGTCGCCGCTAATGGAAGGTCGCCGTCACGCTGGAGGTCGGCCTTGCGGGGTTTTGTTTGTTTTTTGTTTGTTTTTTTTTGTTTGTTTTTTTTTCCTTTTTGGCGTTGGTGCGGTGTTTTTCTTTCGAGATCGTTGCGGACGGGCGGAACGGGGCGACGTTAGTGCCGGGTGCAAGAGTGCCCCGTCCTGCGTCCTGGCACCGGCGGGAATGGCCACGAGTGCCGAGTGCCGTAACAGTCCCCGGTCATCCGCCTTGCGTGTGTGGCATTCCCTCTTCAAGGCGGCGCAAAGGCGATTTTCCCGACGCTCGTTCGGCCGCGGTAATGAGCGCGCGAGGGAGGTTGTCGGTCGGGGCGATCTGCGTCGGCTTGTTCGCAAGGTAAGCCTAATTATTGTTGTAAGACTTTTGTGTGTGTGTGTGTGTGTGTGTGTGTGTTTGTGTGTTTGTGTGTGTGTGTGTGTGTGTGTGTGTGTGTGTGTGTGTGTGTGTGTGGTGTTCGTTGTGTCTGCGAGTCTGCTTGTCTGTCTCTGTCTGTTTGATACTTGTGTTTGATGAGTGTATTTGTGTTATGATCACAGTTTTAAACTTTTTTTTTTTTGAGTCATGAGCTACTTCCCTTTAGGTCGTCTCGCGTGAAAGGTGGTTTTGTACCTTAAGCGGAATGACCTTTGAGCGGCTCGGGGGAAGGCGACTTGCAGCTTAGTATGTAAATGGGATTGGAATTAACGGCTGATGGAATATGGCCCGGAACATTTTCCGGGGAAATTTACTTTTGTCGGGGGGATAAAATTCAGACCTTACGGACTTGCCCCAGATCCGCCAACGTGCAGGCTCATATTCGCATTTCCATGTAGGCTCACACACGCATACAAGCACAGGGACTGGCACGCGCTCTTGCACCCGAGTTTATTTGGTTAAAGGAGGAGTGCGAATAGTAACAGGGTGAAAAGCAACGGATGAGAGGCTTAGTTAAGTGTTTATAGAACTTCGTGTAGATATACAGCCCTTTATAAAGCTAGTGAAATTTTGCAATGGTAAATCAGCTGATAAATATGTGCATAAGCAAATGGATGAGCAGACGATATACCCTATCCACCACCTTCACCACCTACACCACCGATACCACCTACACCACCTGCGCCACCTGTATC
>NW_020868292.1:72241-94741 GCF_003789085.1 Penaeus vannamei
TAAACATCCAAATTATCACACACATGTATGTAGATATTAGACCATAGGCCTAATGATTTATTTCCTATACATATCCCATTCTGACCCACGAATAGGCGGAGAGGGGAGGAGGGGTTTGGAGGAGCAGGGTAGAGGAGGAGGGGGAAGAGGGAGAGAGTAGAGGGAAGAGGGAGAAAGGAGAGCGGAGGAGAAGGAAGGGAAGAGGGAGGGTGGAGAGGGCGGAAGAAAGAGGAGAGAATAGAGGGAAGGTGAAAGGGAGAGAGGAGGAAAGGGTGGGAAGGGGAAATGGAGAAGGGGGAAGAGAAGAGATGATGTAGATGGGGAGGGGAAAGGGAGAGCAGAGAAGAGTGAGGAGAAAGGGGAAGGAGAGAGGAGAGTAGGGGGATGGACCTAAGTAGATAAGAGAATGACAAAACGAGGAGAACAGAATGGGATGGGGAGAGAAGGAAACGAAAGCAACGATATGGAAGAATTCAGATAAATGAAACGCAAAAAAAAGAGAAAAACGAAGAAAGAAAGAGAAGAGAAGGGGAGAGGAAAGAAAGAGAAGAGATAGGGAGAAAAGAGAAGGAGAAGAAATATGGAAAGATTGACAAAGAAAAAGAAAAAAATAAGAGTAGAGATAAAACGATTAACAGGGATTGGGAAAGAAAAAACATCTAAAGGGGAAGAGAGCAAGATGATAAAATTGTGGAAAAGAAAAGGGAGAGTGAAAACTGAGAAGAGATGAGGAAGGGAGAACTGAAAGGGAAAGAAAAGGGAAAAAGAAGAGAACTGAAGAAGCGAAGGAAACATGAACAGAACTGAAGGAGAAGAGAGAGAACTGCAAAGGAAAGAGAAAGAAACGAGAAGGAAAAGAAGGAGAACTGAAAAGGAAAAGAGAAAGAAACGAGAAGGGAAAGAAGAAGGGGAACTGAAAAAGGAAAAGAGAAAGAAACGAGAAGGAAAGAAGAGAAAGAACTAAAAATGAGAGAAAGCAACGAGAAGGAAAGGAGAGGGAGAACCGAAAGGGGGAGGAGAAGGGAGAGAGGGGAAGCGCGTGAGGGGAAAACGCTTTTACAAGGGATCGAATCGTATCGATTATGAGTGAGAAACAAGTGTTACTCACCCATGCGGCGGCGGGAAGGCGCATGCGGGTTTACTTGTTTGTGCAAAGGGGCGGGGAGGGTGAGGAGGAGAGGGAGGGGGGAGGACGGGAAGGGAGGAGGAGAGGAAAGGGAAGACGGGGAAGGGAGGAGGAGAGGGAGGGGGGCGGGGAAGGGAGGAGGAGAGGGAAGGGGGAGGAGAGGGAGGGGGGATGGGGAGGGAGGAGGAGACGGGGAAGGAAGGGTGGGAGAGAGGGAAGGGAGGGGGGGAGAGGGGGAGTGGGAGAGGGAAGGAAGAGAAGAGGGAAGGAGGAAAGGGAGGGTATGAGAGGGGAAAGGAGGGTGGGAGAGAGGGGAAAGGAGGGGGAGGGGGGAAAGGGGGACGTGAGGAGGAGAAGAGGGAGTAGGGTGAGTGGGAGAGGGATGGGAGGAGAAGGAGGGATAGGGGGCAGAGTGGAGGGAGAGAAAGGAAGGGAAGAAGGAGGAGGAGAAGGGGAGAGAGGTTGAGTGAGGAGGAGAGAGAAGGGGGAGAAGGAATGGAAGTTGGGAAAGGAGAGAGGGGAGAGATGAGAGGGAGAAAAAGATGAATGAAGGAGGAAATAGGGAGAGAGGGTTTAAAGGACAGAGATATTCAGGTGGAGCGAGAAGTGAGAGAGAAGAAGTTGACAGGGGAAAGGGAAGAAGAAAGGAAAAAGTAGAAAAGGAGAGGGAGAATGCGAGGGAAGGTTAGTAGAATTTGAGAAAGAAAGGGGTAAGGGAGAAGGAAGGCTAAGAAGGGAGAAGGGAAAAGGGGGAAGAGAGGGAAGGGATGGGTGAGGAAGGTGTGATAATCATTATGAATCAAAAACAAAAATCTGATTCCGATGGAACGAGAAATTACGTAAAATAAAGAGAGAAATGAAGTGAAACGTTGAAATACTCATTAAAATGATATTAATAGCTTTAATATGATGATATAATGCAATGAACGTGTAGTAAAAATAACGAAAGGGAAGAACAGGAGAATTTCGAATGATTCTTTGGATAACATTTATTTATCTCTTGATTCTTGCTTTACTGTAATCTTTTTTTTCCACGGCAGAAATGTCGTTTATCATAAAAACCCAAAATACAAATGTAAAAAAAATGCAGCTTATGATAGTGCCCCCCGGGAACCATACCAACCAGATAAGAACCGAAATTATGATTATCCGTCTTTTTACATTTAAGGAAAGCTTTACGGTTAACACACACAGCGACAGAGCCAAGTGTGTTTATAAACTGTTCGACCCAGAGGAATTGATGAAAAAGACAAACACCAAAGAAAAGTGGGAATTGTTAGTGCAGAGGAGACAATCGGTCGACGATCCACTAATGACCTTCAAAGGGTGGGGAAGGGGGGGGGGACGACGAAATACTGGCTTGGAAGTACTTCATCCGTGTGTGAAATTTGGGTGTGTATGTCCGTAGCTTTGTGCGTCGTATACGTATATGTCATTTTGTACGTAAATGTTTGTGTATGTGTGTGAGAGAGGGAAAAATCCAAACTGAAGCAGAAGAAAATAAATAAATACTTCATTTTCCATATTAAAGTTACGAGCTTATTAGATATAAAGCATTTTACAAAAATACGAAAAACGAAAAAAAACGAACGTAGTGGGATACAAAAAAGAAAATGAAAAATAGTAACTTTAAAAGGTTAGCGCGTGCAAAGCCGCTGTTACCCTTTAACTTCCCCGAAGCTCTTGGTTGTAACAAATAATTTGTGGTAACTGCGATACAAGATAATCTTTGATAAGAGGATGAATGATGAGTTGTAACCAGAATTGAGACTTTAAAAGGTAATTCATCATTTTTGATTTATGATCAATTACCCTTTTTCTTTATTAATTAGATGATTGTAGTTCGTTTATGCATTCACACACACACACACACACACACACACACACACACACACACACACACACACAACACACACACACACACACACACACACACACACACACACACACACACACACACACAACACACACACACACACACAACACACATATATATATATATATATATATATATATATATATATATATATATATATATAATATATATATATATGTATATTGACTTTTACATATTCACTCATTCATTATTTCCATGTAAACAAAGAGAAAATGTGAAATCGTGAAAATAATTCCAGTGCTAAGACATAATAACAACCTTTTATAATATGGAGGTACACATAAAACACATACGCACATGCGTTTATGTTGTACTTCTTTACGCATAAACACGCCCGCAATCACACAAACACATACACATGCACATACACTTACACACCCATAAAGACACTCGAAGAAAGAAAAAAAGAAAAATAATAAAGAAAAAAATACATACATAAACAATGAAAGAAAAACACAAAAGAGGAAGAAAAAAAAACACATACACAAAGAAAGAAAAACAAACATTCAAAAGAAAATGAAAATGAAACATACAAAAAACATTTAAAAAAAGATAAAACAAACAAAAACACATACACAAAGAAATGAAAGAAAAGAAAAACACACACGTAACATGCACTAATACTCATTAATACAAGCAATTATACTGAAAGGAGCAGAAAAATAATGAAGAAATCAGTAAAATCGATCAGGCTGAGAGAGAAAGGACAGATAACTTGAGAGAAAGGCAGGAAAGAGAGAAAGAGAGATAGGGATTGACAGATAGATAAACAGACATGCGGACACAGACGGAATTATAGAGAAACAGACGAATAGAAAGAGAGAGAGAGTGGGAGATAAAGAAAGAGATAGATAAAGCAAGCGCGAGTGAGAGAGAGAGAGAGATAAAGCAAGAGAGAGAAAGACAAAGCGACGGAGAAAAAGAAATAGAGAGAGTTCCCATTGATTCTCTATACAGTCAACTCAGTACTGAGTGAATTCCCCTCGCCAGCGTCTTGTCGTCGGCTCTCCCTTGTGCAACACCCCTTATCCCTCTTCCCCTCACCCTCCCTCTTCTCCCTTCCCTTCACCCCTCGCTCCTCTCATCCCTCACCCTTTTTTCTTCCCCTCTCTCCCTTCCCCTCACCCCTCCCTCTTCTTCCTTTCCGTTCCCCTTACCCTCTCTCCTCTCCCTTCCTCTCACCCCTCCCTTCCCCTCTCTCCTTCCTCCTCCCTGTCCCTCAACTGCCCCCGTCTCCTTGCCTCTTTTCCATTTCATTCTAGTCTAGAAACTCTTTCTAGCTTCGCAGCTCTCTCTTTCCTTCCCCCCCCCCCTCTCTCTCTCTCTTCTCTCTCTCTCTCTCTCTCTCTCTCTCTCTCTCTCTCTCTCTCTCTCTCTCTCTCTCTCTCTCTCTCTCTCTCTCTCTCTCTCTCTCTCTCCTCTTGCAATTCTCTCTTCCTATTTCACCCCCTACCTTAGTTCTTCGTCCCTTTCCCTAAGTCTTTCTCCCTCTTCCTTCCTCTCCCTTGTTCTTGGTTTCCTCTTCCTACCCCTCACGCTATTTCCTGTTTCCCTACCTTTAATCCTGTCTCCCTTCCTCCCCCCTTTCTGACCTTCTGTTTTTTTCGCCCATTTGTGTCTTACCTTTCCATTTCCTCCCCTCTCCCTTGTCTTTCCCCGACCTGTCCCTTACCCCCTTCCTTCCCTCATCCCCTGCATTCAAACCACGCGGTCGACTGCTGGAGGGGAGGAGGAGAGAAAGAGAGACAGACAGACAGACAGACAGACAGAGACAGAAACATATAAAGAAGAGGGAGGAGAAGAAGGAGTAGGAAAAGGAGAAGGAAAGAGAGAGGGCGAGAGCGAGAGCGATACAGACAGACAGACAAAAAAGGAGGAAAAGAGAGATAGAGAGAAGGGATGAGGGAGCCTAGAAAAATATGATTAAGTATAGCATAATTTCATAAGTGCAGACAGACATATGATTCCACGAAGACACACGCATGCAACTCCTACACACTACATTTCTATTACATATTGATAGATCAAAAGATAGTTAAGTAGATGAATAGATAGATGAATAAGGATATGGACTTACTTATCTAAGTATACAGGTAGGTAGGAAGACTGATAGATAGGCAGAAGGATATATAAACATATAGAGATAGATAGATAGATCTATAGTTAGAAGTATAGATACGACACTGACGAGCGTTGATTTCCAAGCTAATTCGAGGTCGTGACGTCATAGTCAAGCGTTAGATACACGTGCCTCACAAAATGACTGACAGCAGAGCGCCCGTCATGTCTATTTTTTCACAATTTCCCTCCCTTTTTTATTGATTATTGCATTCCCATCCTTTCCCTTCAATTGAAACGACTAACGCAAATCCACATTAATCGGATATCACTCTCTCAATCATACTTCCGCCTTTCCATGGCATTCTTATTTAAATATCGTCGATTCTCTACGCGTGACGAAAGTACTACGTCATCGTGACGTCACGGGCGGTAACCGGCACTCAAATTTTTTTCCTCCTCGCTGGCTCGTCTCGGCGCTACCTAAAGCCGGGGGATTAGGAAGGTTTATCGCATGAGGAGACGTACATAATCATGATGGTGATGATATGGTGTTGATGGTGGTAATGATGAGGTGTTAGTGGTGATGGTATGGTGAAGATGTGTTGATGGTGATGATAAAATGGTGGTGGTGACGGTATGGTGAAGCTTTATGGTAGTGATTTTTCTAAAAGAATAACTGATGGTATGGTGATGATGATGAAGGGGTAATTCTTTACCTTTTGCGGTTATAATTATTTTTCCTTTTCGTTTCCTCTTTTTCTCCTTTCTCTGCTCCTTTTCACCCATCATTTCTTCATCTGTGTTTCTTCCTTTTATCCTCCTCATCTTTTTCCTTTCCTCTGTTTTTTTCTCCCTCTTTTCCATTTCCTGTTTCTTTTTTCCTCTTTTCCCTCTCTTTGTCTTTTCCATATCTTGTTATTCTCCTTCTCCTTCTCTCCCTGTAATTATCCTGTTTCTTCTCCTCATCTCCTTTCCTTTCTCCTCTATTGTCTCCTCCTCTTCCCTGAATTCTCCTGTTTCTGCTCTTCCTCGTCATTTCCTTCATTTTCCCCTCCTCCTTCTCCAGCATCTCATTCATCTTCCATCATTTTCCTCCTCAATTACGGTTTATTTAATCCTCCTCTTCCTTCTCCTCTGTCCCCTCCCTTTTCCCTCTCCTCTCCACCTCCCTCTTCCCTCTCCTCTCCACCTCCCTCTTACCTCTCCTCTCCACCTCCTTCTTCCCTCTCCTCTCCACCTCCCTCTTCCCTCTCCTCTTCCCTCTCCTCTCCAGCTCCCTCTTCCTCTCCTCTCCTCCTTCTTCCTCTCCTCTCACCTCTCTTCCTCTCCCTCCACCTCCCTCTTCCCTCTCCTCCCCACCTCCCTCTACCTCTCCTCCTCCACCTCCCTCTTCCTTCTCCTCTCCACCTCCCTCTTCCTCTCTCCTCTCCACCTCCCTCTTCCTCTCCTCTCCACCTCCCTCTTCCCTCTCCCTCCACCCTCCCTCCCTCCTCTCCCTCCCTCTCCCTCTCCTCTCCACCTCCTCTTCCCTCTCCTCTCCACCTCCTCTTCCTCCTCCACCTCTTCTTCCCCTCTCCTCTCCACCTCCCTCTTCCCTCTCCTCTCCACCTCCTCTCCCTCTCCTCTCCACCTCCCCCTTCCCTCTCCTCTCCACCTCCCCTCCCTCTCCTCTCCACCTCCCCCTCTCTCCTCTCCACTCCCCCTTCCTCTCCTCTCCACCTCCCTCCTCCCTCTCTCCTCCACCCTCCCTCCTCTCCACCTCCCTTCCCTCTCCTCTCCACCTCCCTCTTCCCTCCCTCTCCACCTCCTCTTCCCTCTCTCTCCCTCTCTTCCCTCTCCTCTCCACCTCCCTCTTCCCTCTCCTCCACCTCCCTTCCCTTCTCTCTCCACCTCCCTCTTCTCCTCTCCACCTCACCTCTTCTCTCTCCTCTCCACCTCCCTCTTCCCTCTCCTCTCCACCTCCTCTTCCTCTCCTCTCCACCTCCCCCTTCCTCTCCTCTCCACCTCCTCTTCTCTCCCTCTCCTCTCCTTCCCTCTCCTCTCCACTCCCTCCTCCTTTCTCCTCTCTCCCCTCCACCTCCACCTCCTCTTCTTCCCTCTCCTCTCCTCCCTCCTCTCCTCCACCTCCTTCCCTCTCCCTTCCAACCTCCTCTTCTCTACCTCCCGCATCCCTCTCCTCTCTACCACCCTCTTCCCTCTCCTCTCCACCTCCCTCTTCCCTCTCCTCCTCACCTCCCTCTTCCCTCTCCTCTCCACCCTCCCTCTTCCTCTCCCTCTCCACTCCCTCTTCCTCTCCTCTCCCTCCTCTTCCTCTCCCTCTCCACCTCCCTCTTCCCTCTCCTCTCCACCTTCCCTCTCCCTCTCCTCTCCACCTCCCCTCTTCCCTCTCCTCTCCTCTCCCTCTCCTCTTCTCTTCCCTCTCCTCTCCACCCTCTTCCCTCTCCTCTCCACCTCCCTCTTCCCTCTCCTCCACTCCCCTCCCTCTCCACTCCTCCCTCTCCTCCCCACCTCCCTCTTCCTCTCCTTTCCACCTTCCTCTTCCCTCTCTCTCCACCTCCCTTTTCCTCTCCTCTCCCTTCCTTCTTCCCTCTCCTCTCCACTCTCCTCTTCCCTCTCCTCTCCACCTCCCTCTTCCTCTATCTCTCCATCTTCTTCTTCCCCCCCCCCCTCTCCCTCTTTCCTCTCCTTTCCACCTCCCTCTTCCCTCTCCTCCCCACCTCCCTCTTTCCTCTCCTTTCCACCTTCCTCTTCCCTCTCCTCTCCACCTCCCTTTTCCCTCTCCTCTCCGCTTCCTTCTTCCCTCTCCTCTCCACCTCCCTCTTCCCTCTCCTCTCCACCTCCCTCTTCCCTCTATCTCCATCTTCTTCTCCCCCCCCTCTCCCTCTTTCCTCTCCTTTCCACCTCCCTTTTCCCTCTCCTCTCCGCTTCCTTCTTCCCTCTCCTCTCCACCTCCCTCTTACCTCTCCTCTCCACTTCTCTTCCCTCTATCTCCATCTTCTTCTCCCCCCCCCTCTCCCTCTTTCCTCTCCTTTCCACTCCCTCTTCCCTCTCCTCCCCACCTCCCTCTTTCTCTCCACCTTCCTCTTCCTCTCCTCTCCACCTCCCTTCCTCTCCTCTCCGCTTCCTCTTCCCTCTCCTCTCCACCCCTCTCCCCTCTCCTCTCCACTCCTCTTCCCTCTCCTCTTCCCTCTCCTCTCCACCTCCTTCTTCCTTCTCCTCTCCACCTCCTTCTTCCCTCTCCTCTCCACCTCCCTCTTCCCTCTCCTCTCCACCTCCCCCATCCCTCTCCTCTCTTCTCCCTCTCCTCTCCACCTCCCTCTTCCCTCTCTCTCACCTCCCTCTTCCCTCTCCTCTCCCTCCCTCTTCCCTCTCCTCTCCACCTCCCTCTTCCCTTCTCCTCTTCTCCTTCCCTCTCCTCTCCACTCCCTCCCCTCTCCTCTTCCACCTCCCTCTTCCCTCTCCTCTCCACCTCCCTCTTCCCTCTCTCTCCTCTTCCACCTCTCCCCTCCCTCTTCCCTCTCCTCTCCACCTCCCTCTTCCTCTCCTCTCCTCCCTCTTCCCTCTCCTCTCCACCTCCTTCTTCCCCTCTCTCTCTTCTTCTTCGTCTCCCTCCACCTCCCTCTTCCCTCTCCTCTTCCCTCTCCTCTCCACCTCCTTCTTCCTTCTCCTCTCCCCTCTTCCCTCTCCTCTCCACCTCCCTCTTCCCTCTCCTCTCCACCTCCCATCCTCTCCTCTCTACCACCCTCTTCCCTCTCTCTCCACCTCCCTCTTCCCTCTCCTCCTCACCTCCCTCTTCCCTCTCCCCCCTTCCCTCTTTCCTCTCCTTTCCACCTCCCCTTCCCTCTCCTCCCCACCTCCCTCTTTCCTCTCCTTTCCACCTTCCTCTTCCCTCTCCTCTCCACCTCCCCCTCTCCTCTCCCGCTTCCTTCCCTCTCCTCTCCACCTCCCTCTTCCCTCTCCTCTCCACCTCCCTCTTCCCTCTATCTCCATCTTCTTCTCCCCCCCCCTCTCCCTCTTCCCTCCCTTCTCTCCCTCCTTCCTTCTCTCCCACTCGACGAAAAAAGAGATGCAGAAGAAAGAGGAAAGGAAAGAATTACTGGAAGATAAGATTATAAAGGAGAAAAAACGAAAAAAGTATTCCTAGAAAGGTAGTAAATAATCCACTATAATGAAAGTGAGAACGTATTCCGTCTTTTCAGTACAGTGTTCATGGGTTAAGCTCCGTCTAAGTTCAAAATTCGAGAAGTTCGGTCACGCCGCGATATTTATAAGTAGCTTCTGAGTGCAAAGTTCGTGGGTTAAGTTTGGTCACGGTGCGAGGTTTTATAAGTTCAGTCTAAGTGCAAAGTTCATGAAAAAAGTTCCAGCAAATTGAATTAAATTCCGAATTACGAAATCGGTTGAAATTGGCGAATTAAGTTCCGTCAAAGTGGAACATTGTCCATTTACTTTTTGCCAGAGTAGAAAATTGGTGAATTAAGTTCCCTCAGAGTACAAAAATACCTCTATAAGTTCCACCCAGTTACAAGATCGTGGATCATTCTTCTTCAAAGTCCAAAGTTCGAAATTGAGTTCCCTCCGAGTATAAAGTTCGAGGATTAAACTAAATATCACGTCTAGAAGTAATCCTTTGGGGGGGGGGGGAATCTTATACCCGAGATAACACTGTTGTTGATGAGCTAAATCCTAAGCTAGATTGACTTTTTGATTGTTTGTTTGTTTGCGGGGATATTAAAAGATCCAGGATTTGAGGATGTCAAAATGTTTGTGTGTGTGTGTGTGCGTGCGTGTGTATGTGTTTATGTTTGTGTGTGTGCGTGTGTGAGTGTGTGTGCTTGAGTGTGTTATCATCGTCTTTATCACAATTATTAGCTTCTTCATTGTCATCATTATTATCATCACATGTCATTGTTTATATTGTTATATTATTATTATTATTATTATTATTATTATTATTATTATTATTATTATTATTATTATTATTATTATATTACTATTACTGTCATCATCATCATCATGACTATTGCCATTACTGTTATTATTATTATTATTACCATTATGTTTGTTATCATCATTTTTATTATCATCATTATCATCATCATCATCATCATCATCATTGTTAATGTTGATAATCCTTTCATCATTAATGTCATTATTATTTTTGCTACTGAGATAGTTGGAATTACAAATATTGTTATCACTATCGTTATCACTATTATTTCGACGATTGCTTGCCATTGTTACTGTTATCATTATTATCACCATAATGTTATTATAATTATTGTTATTAGTATTATTATTATCATCAATATTGTTATCATCATTACTAAAATCATCATCATTGTCATTATTATTATTTTTGTTATCATTATTATTGTCATCATTATTATAATCAGTCTCTTTATTGTTATCATTATTGTTTTGTTATCATTATTATAATCATATGTTTTTATTTGAATTGTTGTTATTATCATTATCATTTTCATGATCATTATTATAATGATGATGGTGATTGCTCTTATCATTATCATATTTTGACCATTATCGTTACCACTATCATTACCGTCATCATTAGCATTATTATTATTATTGTTAATTAATATAGTTATTGCCTTTATTTTTCTTATAATTATCATTAATATAATGCTAATATTACTATCAGTATTGCCGTTGTTGTTATACTTAATGTAAGTCTGAATATAATATGATAATGATGTGTCTATATTCATATTTGTCCGCGTGAGTGTACCTCCGTACATGCGCATGAGATTGTTTATCTCTGAGTATTTGCGTGCACACGTATGTGTGTACATACGTGTGTACGTGGCACTGGGCGCCCTGTCTCGGTGCCAACACCTTCCGTCAGTAATCCAAATCACAGCAAAGCAATAACTTGGCTTTTATAGAGTGGGCATTTAATCTCCTTTTACCCATCATTTTTATGTTTGTGTTTCTGGCGATTCTCCGAGGCTAAATGTGGGGGTTTGTGTTTATTTTTCGTTCTTTGCATCACTTAGCCTTTTTTCTTGGACTTCCCTCACTTCCTTCCCTTCATGTTTTTCGGAATAGTTTTTTTCGCCTCTCACCTTATTTCTGTTCCTTGCTCTCTTTTTTTCTTTCTTTTCCCTTTCCTTCTCTCTCCTTCCTTCCTCCACCCCACAGCTTTGTATTGCGTGACAGATGAATTTAAACGCATAAATCGCGAATTTCCTTTTCATTTGCTCGATTTTTTTTTTCCTTATATTCTCTTTTCTTCTTTTTCCCTTTCTTTTTCCTCCCCTCAACTTCCCTTCCACCCTTACTTTTGTAATGCATGACTGATGACTTCAAACGCAGAAACCGCACATTTCGTTTTTCCTTGGTCTCCCTTTTCTTCTTTCCTTTTCCCCTTGCACCCCCTTCCTTTTACCTCATCTTTCCTCTCCCTTCCTCAACCTTCCCTCCTCCCTCTCCCCCTTCTTCTTCCATCCCCAACATTTGTACTGCATGAAATCGCACATTCCTCCCCCCCACCCCCTTTAATTTCCTTTTCCTCTTGTTCCCTCTCCTTTTCACTCCCTCTTTCTAATGCATGACTGATGACTTCAAGCGCAGAAATTGCACATTCCCTTTCCCCCTCTTTTTTTCTTTCTTTATTCCTTTGCTTCCTCTTCTTTTCCCTTTCCTTTCCCTTTCTCTTCCTTCTCTTTCCTCTACCTCTCATCTCCCCTCCCTGCCCTCTGCCCTTTCTTCCTCCACTTCCAAGCTTTGTATTGCATGACTGATGACTTCAAGCGAAGAATTCGTGCATTCCACTTTTCGCGTGCGAGTGTCCTGGTCATGTACGTGAGAGATGAATATTTCACAAATGGGTACGTATTAAGAGCGACGCGTTGACGTCAGCCAGTGCATTGTGACGTAGACGGTGGCTGTGGGATAGGGGGAGGGAGGGAGGGAAAGCGAGGGTAGGGGAGGGATAGAGGGAGATTGGGGGTATGGTAGGGAAAGGAGTGTGGTGAAGGCAAGGGGAGGAGGGGTGGAGGGAGGGAGGGAAAGCGAGGGTAGGGGAGGGATAGCGAGGGCAGGGGAGGGATAGCGAGGGTAGGGGAAGAATACCAAGGGTAGGAGAGGGATAGAGGGAGGTTGGGGGTATGGTAGGAAAAGGAGTATGGTCAAGGGACGGGGACGGGTGGAGGGAGGGAGGGAAAGTGAGCAGAGGGAAGGTGGGGGTATGGTAGGGAAGGAAGGGAGGGTGGTGTAGAAGTTGGGTCTATTGGAAGGGGAGGGGTGGAGGGAGGATGGATGGGTATTAAGGATGTTGAGGAGATAGGGAAGAACGGAGGGAGGGTGGTATAGGAATGGGTTGGGGGGGAGGATAAAGAAGTGGAAAGAATGGAGGGAGGACGAGAGGGACGGAGGGAGAGGAGGGAGGGTGAGATGAGAGGAACGGAGAAGAGGAGGAATGGTTAGAGTAGAGGAAGAGAGGGAGGAAAAGAAGGACGGAGGATGGAAGAAAAGGGAGGGATGGAGGGATGACGGGAGATGGGGAGATGGAAAAGAAGGGGAGAAAAGGCTGAAAGGAAGGGTGGAATGAAAGGAATGAAGAAGAAGAGGAAGGAGAGAGGAGAGGAGGATGGAAGATGAAGGGACAGAGGAAAGAATAAAGAGAAGAAGAGAAAAAGAGAGATTAAGAGGATTAAAGGAAGAGAAAAGAGGAAGGTAGTGGATAGGAAAGGAAGATAGGAAGAAAGGTCGGGTATGAGAAAGGGGGAAGGGTAAGAAGGGAAAAGCAGCAGGGAGGAAAGGAGATAGGAAGAAAAGGAAAGGAAAAGGAGAAAAAAGATAAGGAATAAAAGAAGGATAAAAAGAATAAAATAAGGAATAGAGGAAAGACAAGAAGAAGAAATGAGAGAGTAGGAGCAGAAGGAAAGAAGAGGGGAAGGAAAAGTTGGAGAAGGAGAAATGAGGAAAGAAGACGAAAGAAAGAAAGGAGAGAGAGGAAGAAAAATAGAGGAGATGGAGAAGAAAGATGTAATGGAAGAGAAGGAGAAAGTACATATAAAGAAAAAGAAGAAAGGGGAGGACTAAACGAAGAAGAAGGAAGAAGAGGAGAAAAGGGAGGAAGAGGAGGAGCGACAGGCGGAGCTGAGACACCGCCCGTTCGCCAGGTCCTTGCCCCCCCCCCTCCCCCTCTCCCACAACCTCGCATTTCCCTCTGTCTCTTGTTTTCTTTCTCTGTTTTTTTTTTTTTCTTTCTTTCTTTCTTTCTCCTCCTTCTCTTTCTCTCTATCTATCTATCTATCTTTCTCTCCCTCCTCTCTCTCTCTTTCTCCTCCTCCTCCTTCTTCTCTCTCTTTGTCCTCCATCTCTTTCTCTCTTTGTCCTTTCTTCTCTCTCTTTCTCTTTATTCTCTCCCTCTCTGTTCGGTTTTCATATACTCACTTTTTACTATCCCTAATCTTTCCTCCTCGTCTCCCTTTTTATTTCATTTTCCTCTTCCTGGTTAAAGGGCATGAATGAGAATGAATGAGTACAAGCAGTGTATTCACCCGATTTCGATCTTATCTTCGACAAAAACACTCATGTATTTATTTTCTCATTCATCATGATTAACAATGTCAAAAATACAGTAAGGAATTCGAATAAGAGTACGGCAGAGTAAAAATTGTACAATATAGGGCAGAATAAGAATAGTACAAAATAATGGAAGTTGTATAGTTAAGGACAGAATGAGAGTGGAACAGTGAACAACATTTCAGGATTAAGAATGAAAGCTGAGGACAGAATAGGAGTTGTAAAGTTAATAATACAAAGAGATTTGTAAGCTAAGAACAGAATGAGTTGTACAACTCATTCTGTTCTTAGCTTACAAATCTCTTTTTATTACTCTTATTCGAATTCCTTACTGTATTTTGTCTTTGACTGTACAGATCGTATTTTTTCCATAACTACAAAACGTATTTTTTCCATAATTATACAAATCGATTTTTTCCATAACTGTACAAATCGTTTTTCGTCCTTAACTGTGCAAACATCATGTCCTTATCTACACCAGTTGCTATCAGGGTCGTGAAATATCGCCATATATAAGGTGGGACATTTATTGGTTCAATCTGCGTATCTCTTCCGAATTAATGTTTGCTGTATATGCTCGGTGATCGTTCCTTGGGTGACTGCACCATTCCACAAAATCTTTGTTTGTTCATTTATATATTCATGTTTATTTATTTACTTGTTTATTCATCTGTTTATTTATATATTTGTTTATTCATATAAATGTTTTCTTATTTATCAATTTACTTGCTTAGTAATCTTGGTGTTTGTAAAATTACTCGATTAGAATAGGGAAAATTTTGCGAAAAGTGTGTAGTTCTGTACGTGACATAATAGCATTTACCCTAAGCAACATTTTTAATTGTTTTTTCCAACATCTATCTAAGCAGCTTTTTCTTTGCGTAATAAATGTCTGTTCTACCTTTCCGTCTCATGTGTTCTGACACACATGCATGTACACAGTAAAAGGTGTCCTTTAACATATTTTACACACCTATAGGTAAAAGCATACATGCTCAAACAACGACACACGCAAATAAACATTAATAAAGTGAGCAAATGCACAATCACACACACACACACACACACACACACACACACACACACACACACACACACACACACACACACAACACACACACACACACACACACACACACACACAACACACACACGCACACACGCACACACACACACACATAAACACACACACATACGCACACACACACACCACACACACACACACACACACACACACACAACACACACACACACACACCACACACACACACACACACACACACACACACACACACACACACACACACCACACACACGAACACACACACACACACACACACACACACACACACACACACACATACACACACACGCACACACGCACGCATGCACGCATGCACGCACACACACACACACACACACACACACACACACACACACACACACACACACACACACACACACACACACACACACACACACATAGACACAGAGAGAGACAGACAGACAGACAGATAAAGCCATCTCCCACGATAGGTACTATAACACCTATTATGCAAGTCTATCAGTCAAAATTGCCCAATCACACTCAATAGACGAGTACTTTGGGCACCTAGTACAGTATGAACAGCTGGCCAGTCTTGACAATAAGGGTACGATAAATATTGATTGGAATAAAGAGTAAGAATAGAAGTCTGATTATATTCATGGGTGATATGTGTTAATAAGGATATGAAACATTAATAAGAATGAGTAAGAATAGGTATATGAATGTGCATAATATACGTACGCGTTTAAAAAGGAAGAATAGAAATAAGAATGTTTTTCCCGTGGTTGACACATGTAATAAGAATATGAAAGACATGAAAGAAATAAAAATGAAAAAAAAATGATATGAAAAATATTGATGAGAATAGGTGTAAGCTTAAAAAGAAGAATAAGCTAGATATTGCATTTGTTTTTTCATATAAAAGAATAATGATACTGGTAAGAATAAGAGTAGAGGTAAGAATATGAACTTGGATAATATTTCAATGTGAGTTTAACGATAATGATAACAAAATAAAGA
The DNA here is from genome assembly GCF_003789085.1 of Penaeus vannamei. Lineage (NCBI taxonomy): Eukaryota > Metazoa > Arthropoda > Malacostraca > Decapoda > Penaeidae > Penaeus > Penaeus vannamei. The sequence goes on from NW_020868292.1 coordinate 87,947, forward strand.
TATAAGAATAAAAGAAAGAATGAAATCAAGAATAAGGTTGATATTCGTCCATGTGAATTTAGAGAGAATAATAAAAATATGATATAAACTGTAAGAATAAAGAGTAAAAATAAGAGATAAAATCCCTTATCAGAATTATTTCAGTGAGAAGAAGAGAGAAAATCACTTAAATTTGAAAAGAAAAAGAATATTACTTCTTATGATTTTGACGAGAATTTACACGTGAAAGAGAATCCTGTGTTATCCCTTCCTTTAAAGTGACGAAGGAAGGTATAACTCTGAGGAGATTGGGTGTCGTAAACACTTTTCTTTCACTTATATCTTTTTTCTTTTATGGTCTCTCTCTCCTTCATTCTTTTTCGTTCTGTTTGTTTGTCCATGTGTGTGTGTATGAGAGAGAGAGAGAAAAATAGTGTGTGTGTGTGCGTCTCTCTCTCTCTCTCTCTCTCTCTCTCTCTCTCTCTCTCTCTCTCTCTCTCTCTCCCTCCCTCCCTCCCTCTCCCTCTCCCTCTCTCTCTCTCTCTCTCTCTCTCTCTCTCATCTTTTTCCCTCATTCTCTACCTCCCTCTCACTCCCTCCTTCGCTCTCTATCTCCCTCCCTCTAGAGAAACAGAGAGAGAGAGAGAGAGAGAAAGAATCAAAAACATGTGTTGGATTACACCATCGGTCAGGTCCCCTTTAACAGTCCCCCCAGTACTACACGGCGCTTCTGCTCATCAAGCCTCGCGAACAGCTGGCCTTTGACGCCTCGCTATTACTACGAATGCCTTCCCAGGGTGCTCTCTCTATTAGGTACGCACACACACATTTTCACGCACACGTACACTCGGACAGACACGCACGCACACCGTAAACGTTCTCGCGCGCACATGAACGCGTGCATCTACACATACGTTCGCACGCACACACAGACGTCCATACACACACATAAACACACAAACACACACAAACAAACACACACAAACAAACGCAGACACACACAAACACACAGAGACACACACAAACAAACACGCACACACACATACACCTACACACTCACACTACACACACACACACACACACACACACATGCACTCCTAACAACACAACTACATAAACAACACACACACACACACTTACATAAACATCACACACACCACACACACCTACATAAACATACTCCTACACAAACACACCTGCATGCACACCTACACCTACACACATACACACAACTACACACAACACACACACACACACATACACATACGAGAATGATGATGAAATGCAGGATGGAGAAAGAGAAACAGGATGAGAGACTGATAGATATATAAGCAGACGAAAATAGATAAAGGTATGTAGAAAGATTGAGCAGAGGAGAGGAAGAGGATGCGACAAAAACAGAATTAGAGGGGAAAAAGTAGTTATAGATTTACGTAGATACAGAAAATAGATATAAGTAGAGAAAGAAAATAGATACTAGTAAAGAAATTAGAAATAAGTAGAGAAAAGAAAATAGATATACGTAGATAAAAGAAATAGATAGATATAAGCAGAGAAAGAAAATAGATAAAGATATCTAGATATATAAGTATAGCAGAAAACAGAACGAGACAAACATAGATACAGAATAAGCAGAAGAAAACAAAGGAAATGGGAAACATGCAAACATTTTTCCCATTTTTTTTCCAATTTCATACATGCACTTTTTTGGATCCCATGTAATTAGCATCTAAAAAGGAAAGAGAAAAAAGAAATGAAAATAAATAAAAATAAAAAATCGATCCACCGTTAAATTCGTTAATTCGTGGAACTTCTATTTCATTAAGCAGTACCATTATCTTTTTTCCTTTTTTTCTCTCTTTTTTTTTGTTGGTCCAGATTGGATCAGCCATATTGGGGAAAGTTGTTGATTAGAGAGGGGGAGGGAGGAGGAGGGAGGGAGGGAGATTGGGAAGGAGGGGAGGAGGAGGGAGGAGGGAGATAGGGAAGGAGGGGAGGAGGAAGGGAAATAGGAAGGGAGGGGAGAAAAGAGGAGTGAGGGATAGATGGAGGAAGGGTGAGAGACGGGAGAGAAGGAAGAAGGAGGAGTGAGGGATGGGTGGAGGGAAATAGGGAAGGGGGGAGGAAGGAAGGAGGGAGGGATAGATGGAGAAGGAAGGAAGGAGGGAAGGATGAAAAGAGGGAGAAAGGGAAGGAAGGAGGGAGGGAGAGAAGGAAGAAAAGAATGAGAGAGGAAGAGAGGGAAGGATAAAATGAAGGAGGGAGTAGGTGAGATGAGAGAAAAAGAAAATGAAAAAGAGGGAGAGGGTGAGAGGTTGGCTGAGTGGGAGTGAGATAAGACGAAAGGGAGAAACGAGAAAAGAAGGAAGAGACGGAGAGAGAAAGAGGAAGATTATGAGAAGACGAAAGGGAGGAACGAGAAAAGAGGGAAGAGAAGGAGAGAGAAAGATTATAAGAAGACGAAAGGGAGGAACGAGAAGAGAAGGGGAGAGAAAGAGAAAGATTATGAGAAGACGAAAGGGAGGAACGAGAAGAATGAAATTTATGATCATGAGTTGATGATGAGTGTGTGGAAGTGGTTGCTCTTATTTGGTAATGGTGAGTAATTTCAGGTGAATAAGGGGGAGAGTGCGTGGTTGGCGGTGGTAGGTAGTTTGTGGTAGTAAGCAGTTAGTGGTGAGTTTGCGGTTAGTAGTGAGTGAATGAACGAGTGGGTAATGGTAGTAAGTGGTGAGTGAATAAGTAGTTAATGGTGAGTTAATAAGTGGTTAGTTGTGAGTGAATGGGTGAGTGGGTAATGGTAGTAAGTGGTGAATGAGTGAATAAGTGGTAAGTGAATAAGTGGTTAGTGGTGAGTGAATGAGCGAGTGGGTAATGGTAGTAAGTGGTGAGCGAATTAATGAATAAGTAAGTGGTTAGTGGTGAGTGAAGGAGTAAATGGTTGTTGATGAGTGAATAAGTGAATGAGTGAGTGGTTAATGGTAGTAAGTGGTTAGTGGTGAGTGAAGGAGTGAGTGGGTAATGGTACGTGGGTAGTGCATGTGAGATCCGCATGCAGATACAAATACAAGCACCCGCACAGATTTACATTAAAAAAATAAATATAAGAAATAAAAAATAATGAAATAAAAACACATACAAGCACACATAAATAGACAATACCATGGATTATACAAATTATACAAAATCTATGCAAAAATACAATCACTTGATGATACAAGCACAAACACAGGCCACAGGCACACACACGCACGCACAAACACAGGCCACAGGCACACATACGCACGCACAAACACACGCACAGCTACAAGCACACTCCCGCACCCGCACCCGCACACACAAGTACAGAAATAGATGACCTTGAACTCCCCAATCTTTAGTCCCCCTCATCCCCTCTCGATACCCCCTCCTCCTTCCCTCATCCTTCCCCTCCCTCGCCCTTACCCCCAAACCTGGAATATCGGAAATAGATAGATAGAGAGAGAGGGAAGGCGGGAGAGAGGGAGGTGGGAGGATGGGAGAGAGAGAGAGAGAGAGAGAGAGAGAGAGAGAGAGAGAGAGAGAAGAGAGAAGAGAGAGAGGAGAGGAGAGAGAGAGAGGAAGGTGGGAGGGTGGGTGAGAAAGAAAGAGAGAGAGAGAGAGAGGAAGGTGGGAGGGTGGGTGAGAGAGGGAGAGAGGGGAAGGTGGGAGGATGGGTGAGAGAGAAAGAGAGAGAGAGAGAGAGAGAGAGGAAGGTGAGAGGGTGGGTGAGAGAGAAAGAGAGAGGGAGAGAGAGAGGAAGGTGGGAGGGTGGGCGAGAGAGAAGAGAGGGAAGGTGGGAGGGTGGGTGAGAGAGAAAGAAAGAGAGAGAGAGAAAGAGAGAGAGGAAGAGAAAGAGAGAGAGAGAGAGGCAGACTGACAGACAGATGCAGAGAGAAAAAAAGAGATTGTAAAGAGACAGAAAGAGCTAAACACACGGAGACAGAGAGAGAGAGAGAGAGAAGGGGGGGAGGGAAAGGAGAAAGACGTCGTTACATAATAAGTTTATTTTGGGAAAGACCCATTATTGTCACCGTGGCTCTATTTTTACCCCGAGCTGCAGGCACAGGGAAATCGAATGGGGGGAGGAGAGGATGTGGGGGATGTCAAAAAAAGGGAGATAGGATGGGGGAGGTAGAGGGGGACGACGAGAAAGGGGGGGGGGAGAGATGTGAGGGGATAGGGGGCTTAAAGAAAGTCAGGGAGAAATGTGGTGTAATGGGGGGAGAGGAGAAAGGAGGATGAGGAGGGGGAGAGTGGAACTGTAGGATTTTCTCTTTTTTTTTGGGGGGGGGGAGGGGGGAGTTAGGAAGGAGAGGGAGGAACCATAGGAGGGGGGTTAAGAAGGATGGGAAGGGGGAGAGGGGAGTTAGGAAGGATGGGGAGGGGAAGAGGGGAACCGTTGGACAGTGTTAAAGAGGGGGGGGAGAGAGGATTTAGTAGGTGGGGAGGGGTCAAGGAGGATGGGGAAGGGGTGTCAGGGAGGGGGGGTAAGAGGTGCCAGGGAGAGTTTGGCATCTCTGGCACTGTTGATCGCTCCCCCCCCCTCCTCTCTTTCCTCTGTCTCTTTGCTTGCTCCCTCCTCCTCCTCCTACCTCACCCGTAGCACTTTATCCTCCACCCTCATTCTTTTCAGCCTCATTTCCATTATCCCACTCACTCCCTCATTCTCATTATTATCTGCACTCATCCTTATTTTCATTGTCCTCATTCCTTTTCCCCTCTCACTCATTCCCCTCACCTCCCTCATCCTCCATAACCTTCCTAATATTCATCCTCCGCATCCTCATCTTCTTTACCCTCACGCCCTCATTCTACTAACTCTTCTCATTTTCCCCTGTCTTCCTCATTCCCTCTTCCTCTTCCTCATTCCCCTCTCCTCTTCACTCCCCTCCTCCTCCTCACTCCCCTTCCTCCTTCTCACTCCCCTCATTCCTCCTCATTCCCCTCCCTCCTCTTCACTCCCTTCCCTCCTCCTCACTCCCCTCCCTCCCACTCACTCCCTCCCCCTCCTCATTTCTTCACCCCCTCCTCATACCCCTTCTCCCCCCTCCCCCTCCCCCCCACCACATCACCTCTTATTGGCTCTCTCTCTTAGTCAGGATTGTATAATTAATGATCATCTTTTTTTTCTTCTACTTTTTTATTGGAAGATATATAAAGACGAAGAGAGTGGAGGAGAAGAAGAGGAGGAGGAGGAGGAGGAGGAGATGATGGATGGAGGGATGAGCAAGATGAGGAGATAGAGGATAGAAGAGAGAGAGAGTAAAGAGAGGTAGGAAGAGAGAAAGGAAGATAGGAGTGAAGAGGGACGAGAAGAGAGTAAAGTAGAATGGGAGAAGAAGAAAGAGATAGATAGGAAGAGAGTAGAAAGAAGAGAAGGAGAGGGAGTGGAGCGAGGAGATAAGAAGAAGAGAGAAGTGAGAAAAGAGAGTAGGAATGAAAGGAAGGAGGAGGCAGAGCAAGAATGAGCAATAGAAGGTAGAGAGGAGAGGGATTTGAAAATGAGAAGGAAATGATGGAGGATGAGAAATGACGATGAAAGGAGAGGGAGAGATGGAGACGAATAGGAGAGAGGAAAGGACGTCTGATTGCTTCTCGAGATCTCCCTTTCCCCTCTCTTCCTCTCTGTCTGGCCCTCTCTTCTCTCCATCCCTATCTTTCACATTCTTTCGTTTCTCTCCCACTCAGCTTGGTTAATTCTCTATACATTTCTTCCCTCTTTCTCTCATTCTTTCATCTCTTTTGTTTTTTTTTCTGCACTCATTCATCTTTCTCTCCCTTGCCGCATTCTATCTTTTCTATCCTCAGTCATATTTATTCTCCTTCTCCCTCTCTCTCTCTTCTCTTCTCTCTCTACTCTCTCTCTCTCGTCGCAGCTCTCTCTCCTTCAATCCTCCTCCTCTCCTCTTTCTCTCTCTCTCTCTCATCTCTCCTCTTCTCTCTCTATCTCTCTCTCTCCTCTCTCTCAATCTCTCTCTCTCTCTCTCTCTCTCTCTCTCTCTTCTCTCTCTTCTCTCTCTCTTCTCTCTCTCTCTCTCTCTCTCTTCTTATTCTTCCTCATTCTATTCCTCTTTCTTCACACCTTTTCCACCGATCCAATGTCGTTATCTTGTTCTCGTGGCCTTATCTCCGCCCTTATCAGTGTCTTAGAGGGGTTATCGACACCACTCACCTCACCCCTCTGCTCTCCCCTCTCCCCCCTCCACTTTCCCTCTTCTCCCCTCCCCTCACCCCCTACCGCCCCCTCACTCAGGCCTTAGCGCCAATGTTTTAACATGTTAACCATTTACCCTGATGGTGTTTATTTTCCCCCTCCCCCCTCCTTCCCTCCCTTCCGACCCCCCCCCTATTCTCTCCCCTCTTTTCTAAACATTATCCTTCATCTCTCACACACACACACACCACCGATCTTCCCATTCATTCTATCTCTACTTTCCAAACCTTCTCTTTTTCTCCCTCCTCTCCCCCCTCCACGTCCCCCAGTCTCTCCCTTCTTTTGCAAGCCTTCCTCTTCCTCTCCCTTTTTTATTTCCTCTCCCCTTCTTCCTTGCTTTATCCTCCTTCTTTTTTCCCACTTCTTCGCCTTCATCTTATTCTCCTATGTTTGTTTTCTCTTCTTCGTAACCTCCCGTTTGTTCTCTCATTTTCTATTTTCTCCTTCTCACCTTCCCTTTCTTCTCCATTCCTCTCCCTTTTCCCCCTTCTTCCCTTCCCTCCTTTTTTCTTCCATCTCCCCGTCTTTCTCCATTCCTTTCCTTTTTCCCCTTCTCTCTCCTTCATTTTTTCTTGATTCCT
>NW_020868292.1:99741-102241 GCF_003789085.1 Penaeus vannamei
TAAAAGATATATATAAAAAGTATATATTATATATGTATACATATAATGAGTGAATAAAAGAGAAAAGGAAATAGGGAAGAAGTGTAATGTATTACATATGAGTATTAGAACCTAATATATGACAATTATATGTTGTATATTCAAACACAGTAATTTGAGTTAAAGAGTTATGGAGGAAATCAAATTGACTAATAAAGGCACAAAATAGTAATAATATTTACTTATTCATATATATTTATCAGTTATGATTAAACTTTTGTAAAAAAAAAAAACGAAATATTCATCATACTAGTAAAAAGATAAAGAAAATGCTATATCATATGTATACACATAAATGCATATATAGTTAATAGGTATCAATATTAATTGTTAATTAAAATATAAATATATATATATTATATTATATTATTAATTAATATAATATAATTAATATATAAATAATTAGTGTATATCAACTATAATTATATAATAGGTATATATGTGGTATATGTCGTTGAGTATATGTTGTATGTGTGTGTGTGTATTAGTGTATGCTTAGATCATTTAGTATATGGTTGTTGATTAGTTATGTAAGGTCATATATATTTCGGTATTATGAGTGTTAGTTGACATATATATGCTGTATAGCGTGGTGTGAGTCGTGTATAGTGTGTGGTGTGTGTTGGTCATAATATAATTTAATATTTTAATTATGATATTTATATAATAATACATAATAATATATAATTTAATATATATGTAATATATGATCACAATATATATTATTTTATAGTTATAATAATATAATATTATATATACAATATCATATATATACTAATACTCAGATAGTATCAACTAATATCATATAATATATGTATAGCATACATATTAAACATACATACATAACATATAAACAACCACATACCTATGGTTAACAACATATAATTATGAGTGTGAATCGTATTTATCGCATTTTGGTTCATTATAACATATATATATTAGTATATATATATATATCATGTTATGTGTGCGTTGTGTAAGTTAGTGTGCAATGCCTATAGATTCGAGTATAAATTTATTGATGGTAGTGTATGTAGTGAGTTATTACATATATAAGTTACTGTTTATATGCATATGTAGCAACAAGGTTTGTATTTTGTCGTGAAAATCTAGTTATCGCATAGTTTATTAGTCATATATTAGTTAGTATGCGTATGATGTGCTATTATTTTATGGTAATATGCTGAAAGTTGAACTGAATGCGGAGTGGCAATGGTCGATCAATATGTTTATAAGCATATGTATATTTATTGTAATTTATGTTATATTTCGCGAGCTAACGCACAAAAGTTACCCGGTCATACCTACGTTAGAGTTGTGCCATTATGCATGCGATGAGTGTATAATTGTGGTTATTTAGGTTGTTATGTTTATAGCTTGTGCATATTGAGTAGAGTGAGGAAGTTAATAATTTGCTCTTTGGATTATTGGTTATACATAATTTCCGAGTTTGCGATATTTACGATGATGGTAGAAAAAGGGCAGATGGAAGCGAGAAATAGGAAAGTCACAAATAGGATAATAAAGTGTAATAAAGACAGAAATTCAAATAATATTATGAAATTGGTCACTTATTTTGAGGTTAGATCTTGATGTCGTGCTTGCAATAAGATATGCTAGTCACCATATTAAATAGAGCTGAGTGGGGCAATGAAGGAAAATTTTATTGTCTCACTGGATCGAGATACGTCACAGTGCTCACACACGCTTGCTAATCAATAACAAATGACGATTAACCAATGAGAGTGCATCGACAAGAGCTCACGATGATTAACATCAAAATGAAATTGTATTAACGTAAGAGATCGTAACTAATACAGTATAAACAGAACGTATCAAAGCTCCAAAGGCTGCAATAATACTAACATCCATGAAACACACGCAAACATACACATATATAATTAGACGACATAATACATAATAAGCAACATCAACAACCATACATCTTCAGTTACCACATAAAGCTGAACTACTCGAGGAGAATATATATAATAATAGGAAAGTATGCTTCAATAAAAATTCGCATAGTAAAACTGTCGAGTATCCCTAAACACACTAATTTATGTAAACATTATATTATTCACAATGATTGTCTGACTAAATTAGTAATTGTATATGGCGGTGAAGTGATAGTGAAGGTAAAAAAAATGGTACGCCTGTCTTCTTATTAAAGAGGTGACATAGAGAAATCTAGATAAAAAAAGTAAATAATATGATTAGTGAGTATGACTTAAAATAAACTGGAATAAAATTAGATCACTGACGCATCGATACATCAATAAATTTAGGTTGACAAGTATGTAAGTAAATATAAATAGTATTATGTATAATGATTAACATATACATATACATAAATAAAGAAGAAAGCAAATAATGTATATAATAAAAAAATGCTGAGTACACGTATAAAAAAATGATTATCCCATATGAGATATACATAATTTAAATAATGCTATACATC
>NW_020868292.1:107631-110131 GCF_003789085.1 Penaeus vannamei
AGAGAGAGAGGGAGAGAGAGAGAGGGAGGAGGAGAGAGGAGAGAGAGAGGAGAGGAGAGGAAGGGGAGAGAGAGAGGAGAGGAGAGAGAGAAGAGAGAAGAGAGAAGAGAGAGAGAGAGAGAGAGAGAGGAGGAAGAAAGAAGAGAGGAGAGGAAGAAGAAAGAGAGAGAGAGAGAAGAGAGAGAGAGAGAGAGAGAGAGAGAGAGAGAGAGAGAGAGAGAGAGAGAGAGAGAGAAGAGAGAGAGATCTCTGAGACGGACAGAGTGAGCGACAGACAGTCACCGAGACAGACTAAGAAAACTGCTCGAGGTCAGAAGCGGACGAGCCCACGGAACGGAGGAACGGGGGACAGAGGTCAAACAAGGTCATCGGGATATCGAGAGAGCGAGCGAGAGCGACCCGGCAGCCGGTTTAATCAGTCGAGAGCGATTCCACAGACCGGGGAATCCGAGTTTAGAATTAAAGACTCCAATGAGCTTTTAATCAAACAGCTCTTATGAAGGAATCTGAGAAAGGGAACGAAATAGGGTGACGCGGCGGTCGTCGGCTGGCAGTAAGTGATTGCGCAACGGACGGAAATGCAGGCCTGCTCGTCGATAAGAAATTTCTGTTTGTATTAGATGATGGATCATTGCTATTTCTAGAAAAAAAAGAAAAACGTTAAAAAAGTTTCAAAAATGAAAGTTAAAAAAGAAAGAAAGAAAGAAGAAAAAAAAGAAAGAAAAATAAAAAAATATACATATATTATATATATACATATGTACATATATATATATATATATATATATTATATATATATATATATATATATATATTATATATTATATATATGTGTGTGTGTGTGTGTGTGTGTGTGGTGTGTGTGTGTGTGTGTGTGTGTGTGTATGTATGTATGTATGTATTATTTAAAAACAACAACAACACAAAAATGTATTGTGTATTTGCAGGATACTTTAAGATCATTAGCAACTATTGATATAAAATGCAAATTGCAGTATTATAAAGGCAGTTCTTGCAGAAATGGTTATGGGAGAGAAGAAATGACACTGTTAATCGCACAGCCCTTTGTCGGTGTAACTGGAAAGGCCCGCAGACTCTTGCTAATAAGGTTATTAAGTGCTCGGGACTTCTTGCAACTTTATTCTCTTTTTCTCCTCCTTTCTTTCTTTCGTTTCTCTCTCTCTCGCTATTTCACTTTCTCTCACTTTCTCACTCTCTCCTTTTCTATTATTCACTCTCTCTCTCACCATCACTACTATTCTTCCCCTCTTCGCCTCATCCACCTCCTTTCTCTCTCTCTCTCCTTTTTTTCTCACCACCACTACTACTCTTCCCATCTTTCTCTCTCTCTCTCTCCTCTCCTCCCCCCTCTCTCTCTCTCCTCCCCCCTCTCTCTCTCTCAGTCACTCTCACCGCCACTACTACTCTTCCCCTCTTCGCCCCATCCACCTCTCCTCTTTCTCCCTCTTCCTACTTTTCTCTAAGTCTTATCTGCGCAAGTTTTCAGTCTCGCTAGACTTCTCGGTCCTTTTCCTCTCTCCGTTTATTTTCCTTCATTTCTTTCCATTTCCTTCCTTCCCGCTTCAGCACTTTTCTGATTGATCTGGCTTATCTTCTTGACATTTCATTCTCACGGATCTCTTCCCTTCCTTTGTCTCTTTCGCTTCTCCATTACTGTTCTCTTGTCTTCATTGCTTCCAATCTAGTAATATCAGCATTTTCGTTTTTTGTCCGTTTCTGTATCTGTCGCTGTGTGTTAGTTCTGCGTTGTTGATATTTTTTGTTTCTTTTTCTTCGCTCTTTTTCTCTCTCTGCCTCACATACTATTCTTCCCGCTTTCCCTCACCCCGTCTCTCTCTCTCTCTCCTCTCTCTCTCTCTTCTCTCTCTCTCTCTCTCTCTCTCTTCCTCTCTCTTCTCTCTCTCTCTCTTCTCTCTCTCTCTCTCTCTCTCTCTCTCTCTTCTCATTTCCTCTCTCTCCTTCTCCATCACACCCATCTCATCTTCCTGCAACGAAATTGGGAAAACTGAACATGCAAATTAACAACCAACCAAACAGCGCCTAGCTTTCGTTTAACACAGCCTGTTACGGACTGATTTCAATAAAACATAAAACACTCGACGTTTTTTTCTTTTCAGGAGACACGAAGCGCTGGCACAAACGCTTTAGCTAATAGGCTTTTCTTTCGGCTGAAGGCAGGTGCATCCTCACCATCTCGATTCACAGTTATCTCTGCATTTACTCGTTCAGTCCGCTGTGCCTCTGGGGTGGAATGCAATATTATCATTAACGTCTTTGCTGTTAACATTATCATCATTATTATTATCATCAATATTTCTATTATCATTATCAACATTATTTCTATTATCATGATCATTTTCATCATTATTGCTAACTTTGTTGTCATTATTGTTATCAGCATTAGTATCATCACCATTAATATTATTACTATTATCATTATTATTATTATTATTATTATTATTATTATCATTATTATTAT
>NW_020868292.1:115131-117631 GCF_003789085.1 Penaeus vannamei
CCAAGGTTAACACTCATATAACATATGCGTGCGGGCGCTAAATTGCTTGCTTTAAGGAAACTACCTGCTATAGCGTTTACTAGTTCTTTTATTTCATATTTTACATATAATTATAGAATTTCGTTTTTCTTAATAATCGCTATACTTGTTCAGCAGTGTTATTATTGCCAGTTACCCTACCACAGTTCCCTACCACAGTTCCCTACCATACTTCACTGAACTCCTGATCATGAACACATGAACGTCTAGACCAATAATTCTCAAGCAATTATTGCCTTGTTCTGCTAATGCCAAATGGGGAAACAGGCAATAAAGTCCTTTTGTATTTCATATCAAACCCTTTGCCAAAACTAAACGAAAACACAAAGAAAGAAAAAAAGAAAAAAAAAGAAAGAAAAATGATGGCGGAGAGAATAAGGAAACTTCTGTCTGGCTTTCACGCTGCTCTTGGCAACGGCTCTGCTCGGCTGCAAAAGGGCAAAAATGCTCAAACAAGATCAAGTGGTAACTGACACATTTACGGCAAGCTATATTTTATAGACCGTTTAAGATGTGTGCGGAGGGGAAAGCACGTAGCTAGGGCATGATATTTGGTGTCGTCCTTTCTCTCCCTCTATCTACCTCGAAGTCTCTCTCTATGTATCTATCTATTTATTTCTCTCCCCCCCCCCCTCTTTCTCTCCTTGGTTCTCTGTCTGTCTAACTCTCTCCCTCCCTCTCTCTCTTTCTCTCTCTCTCTCTCTCTCTCTCTCTCTCTATATTTCTCTGTCTATCCATTTCTATCTCCATCAGTGAGCAAGTATTCTTCCGAACTCCTCCCACCCCTCTTTCCTCCTCCCGCCCCCCTCCCCGTTCCACATCAGGAACCGTCTTCCCTTTCTCCTTCCCACCAACACACCGACAAGACGGGCAACTTGGCGGACACCCGAGCTGCTTTTTGAATAATGCGGTTCTTTCTATTCTGGAGTTGATTTTCAAGGGCGGTGCGAGTGAAAGGTTTTGGGCGGGTCGGGTGTTTTCTCCTTTGGCTTAGCGGGGGGGGGGGGGGCGGAGCGGAGTCCGAAGGAGGGGTTAAACTGCTAATTCTGGCCAAAGTGGGGGTTGGGTGGTAATATACAATTAAGTTGTCTCGATGCTTGGTTTTCTTTTATATTTCTTTTTGTAGATATACTTGTTCCTTTTTTGTTTCGTGTCGTCTTCATTACTCGTTCTTTGTCTTTTGTTATATATAAACGCTTTCAGGAAATCTTGCGTTCCTCTAATCATCCTGTTCTCTCGACTTTTGTTTAGTGTTGGTTTCTTTCTCACTTATCATCATTCTTTTTTTCTTTTTCGTATCTTTCCTCGTTCCCTCTCCTATCCTCAACCACTCTCTCTCCACACACACACACACACACACACACACACACACACACACACACACACACACACACACACACACACACAACACACACGCACACACACACACACATATATATAATATATATGTATATATATATATATATATATGTATGTATGTATATTCTTTCTTTTTTACATTCACCAGTTTCATTACGTGAGATTATTAAGGGCGTAGGAAACCTCAAAGACGCAAATCCATAAGGACGCGAATCGTTTGTCGTCCTCACTAACAGATTGATGCGTTATTCTCCTGGTGTCGAATGAATGAAATGGAGGAGCGAAGGATGGACTAAAATGGGGTACATAATGCAGGGAAGGAGATAAAACTCGCGCGTGTACGCACGTAATGTGCATAAGTATGTGTGTGTGTGTGTGTGTGTGTGTGTGTGTGTGTGTGTGTGTGTGTGTGTGTGTGTGTGTGTGTGTGTGTGTGTGTGTGTGTGTGTGTGTGTCTGTGCGTGCGTGTATGCGTGTGTGTCCCTCCAACATTCCCCTTATCGGTTTTATTCTGCATTCCCTTTCATAATTCATCTTTCCCTCCCTCCTCTCCTTTTCCTGAAGATATAGGATGAAGGTGAGAGTGGAGGGGGAGGGGGGGGTAGACCGAGGGGGATTTTCGGGTCTCATTAAGGGAAGACAATCCTTCACAGGAAGTAAACATGACACTGGAAGAGGACGACAAAGAGGCAAACATCACATAGTACGTAACTTGTCTCTCTTCTTCCTCGGCGGCCTCTGTCTCTCCTTTTGTCTCTCTCTCTCTCTCTCTCTCTCTCTCTCTCTCTCTCTCTCTCTCTCTCTCTCTCTCTCTCTCTCTCTCTCTCTCTCTCTCTCTCTCTATCTCTCTCTTCTCCACACACCACACCACCACACACCACCCTTCTCTCTTGCTTTCTCACTTTCCCCTCCTAACATCATCCTTTTATTTTCGGACAGACGGACAAATTTGAATTGTTAAAACTAATTAAAAGAACAAAGAGAAGAAGAAAAAAAGATAATGAAGTTAATGATCACAAAGGAGGAGCGATAAACAGGAGCACGCACACGAGCGACTACACATAAGGCCGGTCAAATAGCACGAGGTCTGATTCACAGCTGT
>NW_020868292.1:127631-142631 GCF_003789085.1 Penaeus vannamei
CCTCGAATTCTTCCGTCGGCGGTCTTGCGGGAGAGGCAGGCACTGTAGGAGAGATCCCAGGCCGCCGGTGTCACTTTAGGGCTACTGGAAAGACGGGATGGCTTCTGCTAGGGATCACGGTTCTTTTGTGCACTCACACACGCACGGATACACACACACACACACACTCACACACACTCACTCACATACAAACACACAGTAGTTTTTTTTTTTTTTTTTTTTAGATTTATTTACTTTAGCACAAGAAAAAAACTGAATGCGTCCCTAAAAATAAAATAAAATTTATTGGTCTTCTTGATAACATGGGGCACATATTACAAAAAAATGGGCCTTGGATGAGAGAGGTAACCGTAACAAGAAGAGACATGCTGTGGTTGTGAAGTTCGAATGCTCCTCCAGTTGTGAGAAACTCTTATGAGCGCAAGACTGCTAAAGAATTAAATAAAGAGACATTCATCAAAGAAAAACGAAATAAAGAGAGAAAAAATGGAAGAAAGAATTCCGAAAAGCAAGAGCACTTTTGCGAAAGAAAGCGGCAAGAAGAATAAGATAAAATACACAAAAAAAAGAGAAGAAGAAGAAAACGCAAGCAAACCCATCTAAAAACAACCCACCAGACGAAACAGTTATTTCCCTGTCCGAGTCCCGAGCGCATACAAAGAAACCCGGCTTGCATAAACATCGCAGAAGGGTTTACAATTCTGAGGATCTGAGACGAAAAAGTTCCCGAGACGTGCATCTTCACTCACCGGGCGAGAACTGATTTTTTTTTTCTTTTTCTCTTCATCGATTTGAATTTGTTTGTCGTTTGGAAAGTTTTACAATTTTCTCAATTCATATTTCCGCGTCGCCTGACTTCAGACTCTAGTTCACGAGTGCATATATGTTTTGGGACAAGTGAGTATTGGATATCTGTGCGGATTTCGTTTCGGTATACATGCATGCATACACACACACACATACTCACACACACACACACACACACACACACACACACACACACACACACACACACACACACATATATATATATATATATATATATATATATATATATATATATATATATATATATATATATATACACACACACATCGATATTTATCTGTCTATCTATCTATATATATATGTATGTATATATACATATGTACATATATAATATATATAATATATATATATATATATATATATATATATATATATATATATATATATATATATATATATATATATATATTATATATATATATATATATATATATATATTAGTCGCTCTTCGACTAAATGTTCGAAATGAAACTCGCAGTGCCGCACTCACTCTACTTTACTAGTAAACATGGTGAAACCTGTGGACATACGACTTGGATTAATTCCCATTACATTTGTCCTTTTAGCTATGAAATACCACATATGAATACATATCATTAAATACTTTCATATCAAATACATCTGGCACATATTCTCTTCTATATGTTCCATTATTCAATCTTGCACTATATTACACTTCACATGGTTTGAACACATACACTTTGCGAGTTCTCTGATCACTTGACGAATTTCTGCTTGCTGTACAACAGACATCACCAAGATGCTACACCTCGGTGTCACAGGCATACTGTCCTCTTGCTATTAAGTTTCCCTGTCAGTGGAGGCAGACAAAGCGCGTTTTGTAGATAGAAGAGACGCCTAAGGCAACGTCCTCGGACGCCTGCCTCGAAGGCAACGGAAGAGTAGAGTCCTCGGACGCCGGCTCGAAGGCACGGGAAGAGTAGACCTCGGACGCCTCGAAGGCAACGGGAAGAGTAGAAGGGCGTCCTCGGAAGGCAACGGGAAGAGTAGAAGAGGCGTCCTCGGACGCCGGCCTCGAAGGCAACGGAAGAGTAGAGGGGGCGTCCTCGGACGCCGGCCTCGAAGGCAACGGGAAGAGTGAAGAGGCGTCCTCGGACGCCGGCCTCGAAGGCAACGGGAAGAGTACTCAGAAGAGGCGTCCTCGGACGCCGGCCTCGAAGGCAACGGGACTCAGAGAGGCGTCCTCGACGCCGCTCGAAGGCAACGGCAGACGGGAAAGGCAACGGGAAGAGTAGAAGAGGCGTCCTCGGACGCCGGCCTCGAAGGCAACGGGAAGAGTAAGAAGAGGCGTCCTCGGAAAGGCAACGGCGTCCTCGGATCGAAGGCAACGGGAAGAGTAGAGGGGGCGTCCTCGGACGCCGGCCTCGAAGGCAACGGGAAGAGTAGAGGGGGCGTCCTCGGACGCCGGCCTCGAAGGCAACGGGAAGAGTAGAGGGGGCGTCCTCGGACGCCGGCTCGAAGGCAACGGGAAGAGTAGAGGGGGCGTCCTCGGACGCCGGCCTCGAAGGCAACGGGAAGAGTCCTCGGACGCCGGCCTCGAAGGCAACGGGAAGAGTAGAGGGGGCGTCCTCGGACGCCGGCCTCGAAGGCAACGGGAAGAGTAGAGGGGGCGTCCTCGGACGCCGGAAGGCAACGGGAAGAGTAGAGGGGCGTCCTCGGACGCCGCCTCGAAGGCAACGGGAAGAGTAGAGGGGGCGTCCTCGGACGCCGCCTCGAAGGCAACGGGAAGAGTAGAGGGGCGTCCTCGGACGCCGCCTCGAAGGCAAGGAAGAGTAGAAGGGGTCCTCGGACGCCGGGAAGGCAACGGGAAGAGTAGAGGGGTCCTCGGACGCCGCCTCGAAGGCAAGGGAAGAGTAGAGGGGGCGTCCAAAGGCAACGGGAAGAGTAGAGGGGGCGTCCTCGGACGCCGGCCTCGAAGGCAACGGGAAGAGTAGAGGGGCGTCCTCGGACGCCGGCCTCGAAGGCAACGGGAAGAGTAGAGGGGGCGTCCTCGGACGAAAGGCAACGGGAAGAAAGAGGGGGCGTCCTCGCGCCGGCCCTCGAAGGCAACGGGAAGAGTAGAGGGGGCGTCCTCGGACGCCTGCCTCGAAGGCAACGGGAAGAGTAGAGGGGGTCCTCGGACGCCGCCTCGAAGGCAACGGGAAGAGTAGAGGGGCGTCCTCGGACGCCGTCGAAGGCAACGGGAAGAGTAGAGGGGGCGTCCTCGGACGCCGCCTCGAAGGCAACGGGAAGAGTAGAGGGGGCGTCCTCGGACGCCGCTCGAAGGCAACGGGAAGAGAAGAGGGGGCGTCCTCGGACGCCGGCCTCGAAGGCAACGGGAAGAGTAGAGGGGCGTCCTCGGACGCCGGCTCGAAGGCAACGGGAAGAGTACTCAGAAGGGCGTCCTCGGACGCCTGCCTCGAAGGCAACGGGAAGAGAAGAGGGGGCGTCCTCGGACGCCGGCCTCGAAGGCAACGGGAAGAGTAGAGGGGGCGTCCTCGACGCCGCTCGAAGGCAACGGGAAGAGTAAGAAGGGCGTCCTCGGACGCCGGCCTCGAAGGCAACGGGAAGAGTAAGAAGAGGCGTCCTCGGACGCCGGCCTCGAAGGCAACGGGAAGAGTAAGAGGGGGCGTCCTCGGACGCCGCCTCGAAGGCAACGGGAAAGTAGAGGGGCGTCCTCGGACGCCGGCCTCGAAGGCAACGGGAAGAGTAGAGGGGCGTCCTCGGACGCCGGCTCGAAGGGCAACGGGAAGAGTAAGAGGGCGTCCTCGGACGCCGGCTCGAAGGCAACGGGAAGAGTAGAGGGGCGGTCCTCGGACGCCGGTCTCGAAGGCAACGGGAAGAGTAGAGAGGGCGTCCTCGGACGCCGGCTCGAAGGCAACGGGAAAGAGTAGAGGGGGCGTCCTCGGACGCCGCTCGAAGGCAACGGGAAGACTCAGAAGAGGCGTCCTCGGACGCCGGTCTCGAAGGCAACGGGAAGAGTACTCAGAAGAGGCGTCCTCGGACGCCTGCCTCGAAGGCAACGGGAAGAGTAGAGGGCGTCCTCGGACGCGCCTCGAAGGCAACGGAAGAGTAGAGGGGGCGTCCTCGGACGCCGGCCTCGAAGGCAACGGGAAGAGGGGGGCGTCCTCGGACGCCGGCCTCGAAGGCAACGGGAAGAGTAGAGGGGGCGTCCTCGGACTCTCGAAGGTCTCTCGGACGCCGGCGAAGGCAACGGGAAGAGAGGGCGTCCTCGGACGCCTGCCTCGAAGGCAACGGAAGAGTAGAGGGGGCGTCCTCGGACGCCGCCTCGAAGGCAACGGGAAGAGAAGAGGGGGCGTCCTCGGACGCCAAGGCAACGGGAAGAGGAGGGGCGTCCTCGGACGCCGGCCTCGAAGGCAACGGGAAGAGTAGAGGGCGTCCTCGAAGGCAACGGGAAGAGTAGAGGGGGCGTCCTCGGACGCCGCTCGAAGGCAACGGGAAGAGGAGGGGGCGTCTCGGACGCCGCCTCGAAGGCAACGGGAAGAGTAGAGGGGGCGTCCTCGACGCCGGCCTCGAAGCAACGGGAACGTCCTCGGACGCCGCCTCGAAGGCAACGGGAAAGAGAGAGGGGGCGTCCTCGGACGCCTGCCTCGAAGGCAACGGGAAGAGTAGAGGGGGCGTCCTCGGACGCCTGCCTCGAAGGCAACGGGAAGAGAAGAGGGGGCGTCCTCGGACGCCGGCCTCGAAGGCAACGGGAAGAGTAGAGGGGGCGTCCTCGGACGCCGGTCTCGAAGGCAACGGGAAGAGTAGAGGGGCGTCCTCGGACGCCTGCCTCGAAGGCAACGGGAAGAGTAGAGGGGGCGTCCTCGGACGCCGGCCTCGAAGGCAACGGGAAGAGTACTCAGAAGAGGCGTCCTCGGACGCCGGCCTCGAAGGCAACGGGAAGAGTAGAAGAGGCGTCCTCGGACGCCGGCCTCGAAGGCAACGGGAAGAAGAAGGGGCGTCCTCGGACGCCGCCTCGAAGGCAACGGGAAGAGTAGAGGGGGCGTCCTCGACGCCGCCTCGAAGGCAACGGGAAGAGTAGAGGCGTCCTCGGACGCCGCTCGAAGGCAACGGGAAGAGTAGAGGGGGCGTCCTCGGACGCCGGCCTCGAAGGCAACGGGAAAGAGAAGAGGGGCGTCCTCGGACGCCGGCCTCGAAGGCAACGGGAAGAGTAGAGGGGGCGTCCTCGGACGCCGGCCTCGAAGGCAACGGGAAGAGTACTCAGAAGAGGCGTCCTCGGACGCCGGCCTCGAAGGCAACGGGAAGAGTAGAGGGGCGTCCTCGGACGCCTGCCTCGAAGGCAACGGGAAGAGTAGAGGGGCGTCCTCGGACGCCGGCCTCGAAGGCAACGGGAAGAGTAGAGGGGGCGTCCTCGGACGCCTGCCTCGAAGGCAACGGGAAGAGTCCTCGGACGCCGGCCTCGAAGGCAACGGGAAGAGTAGAGGGGGCGTCCTCGGACGCCGCCTCGAAGGCACTCCTCGTCGAAGGCAACGGGAAGAGTAGAGGGGCGTCCTCGGACGCCGGTCTCGAAGGTAACGGGAAGAGTACTCAGAAGAGGCGTCCTCGGACGCCGGCCTCGAAGGCAACGGGAAGAGTAGAGGGGGCGTCTCGACGAAGGCAACGGCGTCCTCGGACGTCGAAGGCAACGGGAAGAGTAGAGGGGGCGTCCTCGGACGCCGCCTCGAAGGCAACGGGAAGAGTAGAGGGGGCGTCCCGGACGCCTGCCTCGAAGGCAACGGGAAGAGTAGAGGGGCGTCCTCGGACGCCGCCTCGAAGGCAACGGGAGAGTAGAAGAGGCGTCCTCGGACGCCTGCCTCGAAGGCAACGGGAAGAGTACTCAGAAGAGGCGTCCTCGGACGCCTGCCTCGAAGGCAACGGGAAGAGTACTCAGAAGAGGCGTCCTCGGACGCCGGCCTCGAAGGCAACGGGAAAGTACTCAGCGTCCTCGGACGCTCGAAGGCAACGGGAAGAGTAGAGAGGGCGTCCTCGGACGCCTGCCTCGAAGGCAACGGGAAGAGAAGAGGGGGCGTCCTCGGACGCCGGCCTCGAAGGCAACGGGAAGAGTAGAGGGGGCGTCCTCGGACGCCGGCCTCGAAGGCAACCGTCCTCGGACGCCTGCCTCGAAGGCAACGGGAATCGTCCTCGGACGCCGGCCTCGAAGGCAACGGGAAGAGTAGAGGGGGCGTCCTCGGACGCCGGCCTCGAAGGCAACGGGAAGGGGCGCGGGCGTTCTCGGACGCCGGCCTCTAAAGCAATGGGAAGACGCAAGGGCGTTCCCGGATGACTGATTCATGTACAAGAATTATCCTGGATCATAAGCATTCTCAGACATCCTCACCAGTTCTTGCCAGTGGGTTACAACAGTCGGCTCCAGAACGCAGAAGGGTACCATGGCGAGATGTAGTGAAAAGGATAAAGATCGGGGTGGCCCCCTCCAATTGCCTGGAAGAACTTCAGGGCACTACGGGAAAGAGGACCTCTAGACGACCTAAGGGTTGGAGAAGGGAATATGCATCAGACAGTGCAGATGAACTTCGTTAATATGACCATGGGGTACATGTGAAGATGCCTGAGTTTGATGGGAAAAAGTGTGGGCAATATTTGCTTTCTTGTCTGCCTTAAAAAAAAAAAAAAAAAAAAAAAAAAAAAAAAAAACAGAACCCATGACTAAACTCAACATTATACACAACAAATGCAA
This sequence comes from Penaeus vannamei, assembly GCF_003789085.1. Classification (NCBI taxonomy): domain Eukaryota; kingdom Metazoa; phylum Arthropoda; class Malacostraca; order Decapoda; family Penaeidae; genus Penaeus; species Penaeus vannamei. Next base: position 134,161 of record NW_020868292.1, read on the forward strand.
GGGGCCATGCTAGGAAGCTGATACAAGGCTGCATGACAATGCCTGAGGAAAAGGGGCTCACATTGGCCTTGGAATGGTTTGATGAAGTGTATGGACATAGAGTACAGTTCTTGTGTAAAGAACTGAAGAATACAATCAAAGGGGAACCTGTGGCAAGTGAAAATGTGGGTGCTCAGGAAACTATATTTTGAGCTTACTTCTTTAGTGGCAAATGCAGAAGGTTTCAGTCTACTCTATCATGTGGATAGCATCCGCAACGTAGGAGATATTAAACGTAGAATGGATCAGAGATTACATGACCGTTTCAAACAGTGTCTACACAAGAGCAATAATGAGACGCACACTCTGAAATCCTCTTAGGGTTTTGTAAGAGAAGAGTTACAGATGTTGATAACTGATGATGCTGATCTCAGTGGGGATGAAGACAACAGAAAAGCAAGAGCAGCAAGAACATCTCATTACCACCAGAGACAAGAAAGAAATAACAATTACAAAGATAAGAACTGGAGGTTTGCAATTCTGGAAGAAAGCAAATTAGGCAAAGATGCTAGGAGGAATTGTAGTTTATGTCATGGACCACCACCACATTCCTTCCATATGTGCCCTAGCTTTCAGGCCATGCAAGTTGCAGACCGCCGTTCATGTACAGTGACATCCAGGCGGTGCTTTGCTTAAAGATAGGTCATAGGGCTCGACTGTGTAAGGTTAACACAAGGTGTGACATTGTGCATGAACCCATTCAAAGTGGCTTCATATGACAGTTAATCAGGCTGCAGTCGCAAAATCCATAGAAGCAAGCAAAGAGAACATGGGGAAAAGGTGACTATCACTTGAGCAACATGGAATCTGTGCATTTGAGTCAGGGCTAGGAGGCAAAGTTGTGTATGGAAAAACAGCCCTACCAGAATTGCCTGTTATGGTGACTAATCCTGTTCACTAAAATGGTGAACAGATATCTACACATGCCCTACTAGATTGTGGTAGCACAAGGACGCTCTGTACAAAACAGTTGGTTGAGGTCCTTGAGCTGGAGAGCTTGCCGACACAAAACACCATAGACACTGTCAGGCCCAATGCCAACAAAGTGACACAGAAGGTAAATGTGATGGAAAAATGGGAACTCTGCTGAAAAAGGGATATGCAGGAAGAGTAGAGCATACAGGCCCCGAAGGAAAGACCTGGTACTTACCCCATCAGCCAGTGTTTAACCCTCATAAACCAGAAAGGACAAAGATTGTTTTGACTGTGCAGCCATGTTCAAGGGAACATCACTGAATAGCAAGATTTGCAGGGACCCCCTCTGATAAACGACCTGGTAGGCATCCTTCTGAGGTTCCGTGAAAGACACATAGCCATTGCAGCTGACATGGAATCAATGTTCATCCCATCAAAGTGAAAGGACAGTACATTTGTTTGGGGGTGTGTGGAGCCCCTCTTGTGCTTCTTATGCACTTCAAAGGACCCTAGCAGCTTGGCCTGGTCACATAATGGAGAGAGCACGACAAACTTCTGTGTAGATGATCTTTTAATGTCGGTAGATGACATGAATTTTGGGATCGAGTGTGCCCAAGTACTCAGGGGGGTTTCTGCATCAAGGAGGGTTCAAGCTGACAAAATGGATGAACATTTAAGAGAAGTACTGAAGTCTATCCCTCCCAGGGAAGTGAACCCAAGCATTAAGGATGTTAATCTGGACTTCGAGGGACTCCCCACTGACAGGGCTTTGGGTGTTGTTTGGGATTTAGAAAAGGATTTTCAGCAGAAGCTATGCTGACAGACAACCGATGGGATAATGAAGAACCCTTCCTCTGGCTCAATGAATCTACCTGGCCCCCAAGTCTAAGGCCAGAGACCCGGATCTCAAGAAAGAGAACACATTAGCTGTCAATCTGCCTCAGTTGGATCCTGGTACTGCAACTTTGTTAGCACACTACTCAACTTGGCATGCTATCAAAGGGGCAGTAGCATGGCTCCTCAAGTTCATCTCCTGGCTAAAAGGCCATTGTAAACAAGAAATTGTGAATACACTTCCTCATCTTGGGATGCCTGAACTGCATCTTGCAGAAGTGAAGATCTTGGCCTTGGTACAGAAAAGACACCATTCATAAGAGTTTACTTGGCAAAGGAGCCAAAGGGTCTCCCCTCAAAGTAAATTGTATAGGTTGGAGCCACAACTGGATGAACAAGGACTTGTGCATATACAAGGCCACACAATACATCAGGATTTAGGAAAAGACGAGTTAAGTCCGATCCTCCTGCCAGCAGTTGACCATGTGATAGTGCTCATTATCTGTGATATACATGAAGGTGTGGCTGGACATTCTGGAAGGGAACGTACCTTGGCATGCCTGAGGGAACGGTACTGGGTGGTTGCACGGAGGACTGAAATAGACTGCGTTCTCTGCAACTGCTTTGTCTGTCACAAGGTAACTAGTAAGCCAATTAAGCAACGCCAAGGGGACCTACTAGTGGAACAGACCACTTTAGGGAAGCCACCTTTGCTGGCAATGGGGTTGACTGTTTTGGGCCAGTCTGTGTCTTTGAGACACAAAGCAATGAAGAGATATGGTTATCTCTTTACGTGTTTCAGCTACAGAGCAGTACATATAAAACTTCATTCTCTCGATACAGATGCTTTCCTCAATGCAGTAACCAGGTTTTCTGCATGGTGGGTACCCCTAAGAAGATTATCTCCGACAATGGCACTACCTTTGCCCGGGTCAATAAGGAACTCCAGGAAGCATTTGCAGACTGGGGAGCGGGATCAAATCTAGATAAGCTGCTTCAAAGAAAAGGCATAAAATGGGGTTTCAGCCACCTGCAGGTTTGCATATAGGAGGTGTTTGGGAAAGGCAGATACTGTCAGTCTGAAAGGTCCTTTCCTTCATCATTGGCCCTCTAGAGATAGATGATGAATGCCTAGCCACACTTTTTGTGAGATTGAGGCAGTCTTGAATGGTTGGCCAATCCAGTGTCTCCAGTGATCCTAAGGACCTAGAACCACTGACTCCAAATCATATCCTAAGATTGAGGAAGGTAGAACATGCTCCCTTTGGGGGACTCTTGGTTGATGGCACGTATCAGCGTCGTTGGAAGCATGCTCAGATTTTGGCAGATCACTTCTGGAAGAGGAGAGAATGTGTACACACGCTTCGGATGCGACAATGTCATGTGGAACACTTCAGGAATCTTGAGGTGGGTGATGTGGGTTTAGTGGTAGAAACGATGCTTCCCCGAAATCGATGGACTTTGGGAAGGGTTCAGAGCCTCTCCCAAGTGCTGATGGTCTTGTTAGGAAAGCCCGGAAAGTACCGTTAACGGGTCATTCTCAGCCCTGTTACCAAATTGTGCCTCTTGGTAGGTCAAGTAGAACCCCTACAAGTAACATAAGGAAGCTCTTCCCTGTATTGGGCGTTTCCCGCCCAAAGTGGGGGAGTGAAGCCGCATGTAGCGTTGTAGACTACAAGACGGCTGAAAATGGCATAACCCTCTGTATGTTATCAGCACGCAGCCCATACATAAGACCGTCATAGGCCAGACAAACAGCATGGTCAAACACAGTTGGACAATGAAGCTGCATTTAGCATTGTAGACTGACTACCTGACGGTTGAAGTTGGCATGACCCTCTGTATGTTATCACCACGCAGCCCATACATAAGACCGTTATAGGCCAGACAAACAGCATGGTCAAACACAGCTGGGCAGACAAAACGCGCTTTGTCTGCCTCCACTGATAGTCTTGTGTATGACTGCGTGCTGATAACATAAGGAGGGTTATGCCATTTTCAGCCGTCTTGTAGTCTACAACGCTATACGGCTTCATATATATATATATATATATATATATATATATATATATATATATATATATATATATATATATATATATAAATATATGTGTGTGTGTGTGTGTGTGTCTGTGTGTGTGTGTGTGTGTGTGTGTGTGTGTGTGTGTGTGTGTGTGTGTATGTATGTAAATATATGTATGTGTGTAAATATATATATATATATATATATATATATATATATATATATATATATATATATATATATATATATATATATATATATATATATATATATATATATATATGTATACATATATATGTATATGTATGTGTGTGTGTGTGTCTGAGTATATGCATGCATTCTTGTATATGCATTTCTCTCCTTCAATCCTTTAATTCTCTTTGTTTATGCTTTACTCTGTCTCTCACGGAACTGCCGAACCCTTCGTAAGGCTCACACTCTTCGTTTCAAGTTGTCATTTTTATCTCTTTTTTACAAATACCCTTTTCTTATTATTGTTTTTAACACTTTTCATCTTCGTTTATCTTTTTCTCAGTTGATCGGGCATTCCCCTTTTTCCTTCTTTTATCTTCTCTTACCCCTGTTCCTGTTGCTCTTTCTCCGTCTGTTCGTCCCTTGGTCTTACTGGTATTTATATCTTCTTTATTTTGCGAATTCTTCTTTTATGCTTTCTTTTCATATCTTCACTTCTTGCTGTCTAGCTTTATTGCTCAGATTCTCTTGAGAAAAGAAGTGAAAGAAAAAGAAAAACGTTAAAGAAAAAAGAGCAGAAAGGGAAAAGAAGGAAGTGAGAAGAAGAAGGAATAAGGAGAAAGGAGAAGAAAGAAGACGAAAAAGAAAAAGGAATAAGAAGAAAGAAGACGAAAAAGAAGAAGGAATAAGAAGAAAGAAGAAAGAAAACAGAAACAGCATAAGGTGTAAAACGACCCGACAAAAAAGTTAGTTGCGCGCAGATCGCCGTCCATCCCAGCAAGTTGCCTCCCACTCCCTTCCCTTCCCTTCCCCTCCCCGCCCCCCCTCCCCCCCACTTCCCCTTCCCCGCCCACCCGAGAGCCCAGGTGGAGAGGCGGCGAAACTTAGATGGAGACGGACGCTCGGTTTGCGAAAACTGTGCGAGTCCTGACCCAATGGATATATCGATATGCATATACACTGAAATAAATGCTTTTCTGTACATCTATCTGATAGGTATACATTTATCTATTCATCGGGTAGGTATATATTTCTAGACGGATAGATTTGTATTTATTTTTCTAATAGGCATATATGGCTATTCGCTGGATCGGGCCTATATATTAACAAACGCCGAGACTCTACGTCTCATTTTTTTTCGTTTTATTTATCACTCCCATTAATCTCGTCGCATTGTTTATTTGGGTTTTTATTTAATTTTGTTATTTAGCGTAGTTGTCCTTTGAATTGAAATTTATTAGGGAGGGGGGGAGGTATTACAACTTCTCCAAACATAAATTGCCCATTTAACGGAGAGCGGGCAATGAAATCAGTTCGATGGAAAGTCTAAGTATATGCAAGTTATTTTCAGGTTGTTGGGTAATTTTTTATTTTTGTTTTTGTTTGCTTCTGTTTCCATTTCTCATTTCTCGCTCCCCCCTTTTTTCTTAGTCCATATCTCATTCTCTCTCTCTCTCTCTCTCTCTCTCTTTCCCTCGCTTTCTCCATCTCTCTTTCTCCCTTTAACTCACCCCCTCCTTCCCTTTCTATCTCTCCCTATCTATCTGTGATTGCTTGTACGACTCTATTCCTCCCTCCCACCCCTCTCTCTCCCCCTGTCTCTCTCTCTCTTGATCTTTCTCCATTCTCCCTCCAATCCATATTCTGTCTAATCCCTCACTAAACTTTTATCTCAATCTTTCCATCTTTCCATCTCTGTTTCTGAAAACATAGTTGAAAGAAGTAACGATAAAGGCAAACACAGATGAAACACGTGGAATATGAAACACTGAGGGATAGGAAATAGATAAATCTATCTATAAATCTATCTACAAATAGATAGGTCTGAAGACAGATGAATATGTGGATAGATACGAAGTTTGATAAATAATTACAGAAACAGAATGATGGAAAAACAACAGATAAAGAATTTAAAAGGAAACTAGAAGAAAAAGAAAGAAAGAAAGAAAAGGCATATAACCCCAATAAAAAAAAGAAATAAAGAAGCAAGAAAAGAAGAAAAACATTAAAAGAAAAAAGGAAGGAGCAAAGAGTCCTCCCTCTTTGGCTTCCTTCCCTTCACAGGATCAATCCTTAATGGAAAGAAAATACTCAGACTTGCACACATCCTACGTCTGAAGGAGGGGGGGGAGGGGGAGGGAGAAGGAGAAGGGAGAGGCAAGGTTGAAGTGGGGGAGAGGGAGAAGAAGAAAGGGAGAGGAAGAGTGGAGTGGGAGAGAGGGAGAAGGAGAAGGGAGAGGCAAGGTTGAAGTGGGGGAGAGGGAGAAGAAGAAGGGAGAGGGAAGAGTGGAGTGGGAGAGAGGGAGAATGAGAAGGGAGAGGGAAGGTTGAAGTGGGGGAGAGGGAGAAGAAGGAGGGAGGGAAGGGTGAAATGGTGGGAGGGAAAAGGAGAAGGGAGAAGAAAGGATGGAGTGGGAAAGAGGGAGAATGAGAAGGGAGAGGGAAGGCAAGAGGGGGAGAGGGAGAAGGAGAAGGGAGAAGAAAGGGTGGAGTAGGAGAGAGGGAGAGGAGGGAAGGATGTAGTGGGAGAGAGAGGGAGAAGGGAAGGGAGAGGGAAGGGTTGAAGTGGGGGGAGAGGGAGAAGAAGGGAGAGGAAGGTGAATGGTGGGAGGAAAGGAGAAGGGAGAAGAAGGATGGAGAAGGGAGAAGGAGAAGGGAGAGAAGGGAAGAGGGGAGAGGGAGAAGGAAAAGTAGAAGAAAGGATGGAGTGGGGGAGAGGGAGACGGGAGGGTGGAGTGGGTGAGAGGGAGAAGGAGAAGGGAGAAGAAAGGGTGGAGTGGGAGAGAGGTAGAAGGCGAAGGGAGAGGGAAGGATGTAGTGGGGGAGAAGGAGGAGAAGGAGAGGGATGGATGGGGTGGGGGGGGAGGGGACAATGAGAAGGAGAGAGAAGGAAAGGAGTCGCCGAGAGGGAAAGGGAAATCGAAGTAGTCTCACGGGAGGATTCAATAGAAGATGAGCAGTGAGGCAAGACACTGCTGGAGAGATATATGCGGGACCAGAAGCACCCAGGAAGAGTGGACGAGACGTAATTCATCGCGCCAGACAAGGAGAGAAAGGGGCGGTGAGAGCGGACGCCTGAGTGCCCTCAGAGCAGAATACAACGCCACACGAAGAGATAGGCACGCCGGGCTTAGCAGAGTGCACTATCAACCGGAGCGGCGCGGGGGAGAGGACGAAGAAAGATGCCGGGCACGGGCGCAACATGGACGAACGAGGTCGCGAGTCATCACACGCGCTTCGGAGGAAGGGCGATAGGGGCCGGGCGGCACGGGAGGAGAGATAGTATATGTATGTGAGGCGGGTAATCCGTAAAGTGAGGCGATAGCTATCGTTATAGGGACACGATAAGAAATAAGTGAATACTATGCATTGGTACCAGTAAGAAGGTCAAGGGTGAGAGAGAGTGCACTAGTTGTGTGAGATTAGCATGTGACCGCATAGTAAGATTGAATAATCAGTTTCTGTACTGGATGTACAAATCGATACGAGCCAGATATGACTGTAATTAGTATAATATATTATATATCATACTATATATATTATTATAGGGGCGCAAGAACTCAAATCGAACTCAATTCCTCATATGATTAAGACTGTATTCCTACTCCGAAAGTTATTTTGACCGTATATCAGAGGGGTATATAGGCTACTCACTTACTAGCATTTCGATCACCGATAAAAAGTTATTTATATTATTATTATATATTATTTATTATATATATAGCCCCATCCGGGAATAAGCGTAAATGTAACTAGGAGAGTGTTTGTGATAGGTGAACTGAATATGTCCTTCATAGTCCCATATCTTCATCAACTTATTAATTAATTGTAGAGTGAGGTGGCCTATTATATAGTATATTAATATATATATAGTATATAGTATATCTGTCTGTATGTCATTCTATATATTATATTATATATATATATATATAATATGATATATATATATATATATATATATATATATATATATATATATATATATATAATATTATATATATATATATATATTAATATATATATTATATATTATATATATATATATTATATATAATATATATATTATATATATATATATATATATATATATATATATATATATATATTATATATATATATATATATATATATATATATATATATATATATATATATATATATATATATATATATATATATATATATATATATATATATATATATATATATATATATATATATATATATATATATATATATAATATATATATATATATATATTATATATATGATTATATATATATATCACACACTACACAACACATGCGGTTATATTGGGGAACACTCTGATCCTGATAGGCGAGCGGCCCAGTCACACACCACAATGGCGTATAGATTCACTCTTCGGCATACACACAAGTAGAGTAAATAATTGTATATAGTATATATTATATAGTATATCTTATATATATATTTATATATATATATA
>NW_020868292.1:147631-157631 GCF_003789085.1 Penaeus vannamei
CATACTGGATAGTTCCTCCAGAATGATGCAGACACCTGAATCTTGACTTCAGTATACCAAATGTCTGCTCTATGATTACACGTGTTCTGGTGTGACTTCTGTTGTACCGCGCTTCTCCTGGTGAGGGGATAGCCACTATCACCTGCAAGAAGAAACAAATATGAAGTAAATCGTAACAATTTCACTGGGCCTTATAGAGTTCACAAAAAAATATGCCAGGTTTGGTGAATATTTCTTACTGTTAGTTCAAAACTTTACTGAACTAAGTAATTTCAGCTCAATTATCATGCAAATGTCAAAATGATTCCTCCTCCCCCAATTCTTTTCATGTCTAAAATATCTTCTCAAACTTTATTTACTAAAGTAATATACATCTACAATTCTTTTCTTTTGGAATATTAGCAAATTATTTGCAAATAATTAAAGCCGCACATGACATAAACTCTAATTAACTTTCCTGTCCTGTTCTATCGCATGATTGTCCAAACCACTTACCTAGTGAATAATTTTCTCCAAATTCCCCTGCCTCAAATCGAGTACGAAGAGCACAGTTGGACCAAATAAATGCATCATGAGTACTGGCAGGATATCTTGTGTTGTAACTTGTTATCAGTCCATCTGCATTGCACACTACTTGTAGATTTAATGAATGAAACCTTTTCCTGTTAACATAGATATGTTCATCAACATACGGTGCTTTAATTGGAATGTGAGTGACATCTATTGCTCCAATAACTCTTGGGAAGTTTGCTAATCTTGAAAAATCTCGGGCAGTCTTCATTAAATCATTAGCACTTGATGGAAACTTTATTTCTGTTTTTGCCTTTTCAGTCAACACCCTGGTCACTTCTGTAATAATCCTGCTTACACTTGCTTGTGTTAGTCCACAGGAGTCACCTATCACACTCTGAAATGTTTTTGCATAAAAGCGTAAGGCCACAAGCACTTGTGTGTGGGTTGGCACTGCATGTGACCTCCCTTTTCTTCTTCTTAAGTATGGGTCTAACATCTCACAGAGCCACAGAATTTCATGTCTTGGAAATCTGTAGTACCGTAATAAATGGTTATCACTAACATGCAAAGGATCCAAGGGGTCCCTATAATGTTTTTCACGCTGTAAAGCTCGGTCATGGAGATAAGCAACCACCGATTCCATGTTGTGTTTGTCAACAGCGATGGTACTAAACATATATATTCAAATCACAATCATTAAACATACAAGGCAAGCCAATACTAAATATCAAGAATTTCCGGTGTGTTGAACATATTAAACGGCCTGTGTACTAAAATAAAGGCTATATAAGATGATGCCAACTATTTAACCGAAAAAAATTACTATATCCGGGTTAATACCTCTACAAGAGCTCCCGAGGTGTTGTATTTTACAAGATACTTTACAATGTGTGACGTCATAACATGGCGGCTGATTTTGTTTCGAGTATGGGCTTTGGAGGCCTTACGACATTGTAAGGGTCCGATGTGAGATACAACATTGTAAACTGTTTTGAGTATCCGGCCCCTAGGTTGGGAGCTTCCGTTGATCGGTTGCAGAGTTTTGTGAGTTGACAAAACAGAGTGTTAGGTTAGTGAGAGATGGGTTGTTGTTTTCTAGTACGGGGTAACGATGCGCAATTGTGTTTTCTTGGTTTCTTTATGCGCTGTAGTTAGGATTTCGTCTATAGTTTTGGTGTTCGACGCGGCGAGTGATGATCAGAGTACAAGGTAAGAATATTTTGTCTACATCATTGTATTAAACGACATTATATATATATATATATATATATATATATATATATATATATTATATATATATATACTATATATATATATATATATATATATATATATATATATATATATATATATATATATATATATATATATTATATATATATATATATATATATATATATATATATATATATATATATATATATATATATATACAAATGTTACATATATATATATATATATATATATATATATATATATATATATATATATATATGTAACTATGCATATATTACATGTATATATTATATTCGTATGTACGTATATGATATCCTATATACATATTATGTATGTATGTATGTATGTATATAATGTCCTATATACATATAATATACATATGTACGTAAATAATATCCTATGTACATACTATATACGTATGTACGTATAAAATATTCTGTGTACATAATATATACATATGTACGTATATAATATCCTATGTACATACGATATATGTATCTAAATAATATCCTTTGTACATACTATATATGTATGTACATATATAATATCCTATGTCCATACTATATACATATGTACGTATGTAATATGTTGTGTCCATACTATATACATATGTACATATATAATATCCTATTTATATACTATATAAGTATGTGCGTATATGATATCCTATGTACATACTATATACGTATGTGCGTATATCAACTCACAATCTACTTACTGATCTATAATATACTATATATATATATGTATAATATATATATATATATATATATAATATAACACAATACAATACATATATAATATATTATACATACAATCCATATATACTATATATATATAACATAATACTAAATATATATAATTATATATATATATATATAATCAGTCATGACTATATATTTACACACACAATATCATATATATGATATTATAAATAATTATACATTATTATAATTATATAATATATCCTTAAAATATATATATAATACATTAATACTATAGATATAACATATATATATATATATAATATATATATATATATTTAATATATAATAAGACTAATGCTACATATCAACACTATAATAACACACTCAACCTAACAACACACACACTAACACAACACATCAACATACATCAATACTATAACTACACTAAACTAAACACACACATTCAATTCATACATACATATCAACACACAAATCAATACCTCACACATTGGCTCAACTACACACTCAACATCACATCACTATATTGAACATAACTACATCATACATAAACCATACACTCAATACAACCATATAATTACTTAGAATGCACATATTCGATAAAACACCTACTATCACTACACTCATAGCACAAAACTAAACTAACACTACCAATCACTACACTTAATCAACAAACACACCCAACACACAGACACAACAATCTAACACTTAACACACACCACACCAACACACCACCACACACACCACTACAACACACCACCATCAACACATCCACACACCCACCACCATAACAGCCAACCACAACCAAACACCAACCAACAACACACACAACCACAACACACCCACACAACACCATCACACCACACAACACCACACAACACACACACCAACATCCAACCACACACACACGCACAACAACCTACACACAACACACACACACTAACTAACACCATATATCAATCATACAGCATCATAAATCAATCAACTCAATCATTATACATACATCATTCACAATTATGCAGTACTAATATCACCAAAACACACACACCCACACCCACAACTGATATCAAACACACTCACACTACACACACTCAACACATACACAATATACATTACTAATCCAATACAATCAACACACTACACTTAAACTCATACACATCAACATACACACACCTACAAATGCTAACACGACAACTAAATACACAACATACTCACACCACCTAACAACACTACGTCACACACACACAGTATCAACTAACACACTAACACATACACACACAACAACACCACACATACCACCACAAATCACACACAACAACATATATATATATATATATATATATATATATAATATTATTAAAATATATATATATTATATATATATATTATAATATTATATAATTATTATATATAATATTTAATTATTATTAAATATATAGTATTATGTATATACATAATATATATATAATATATATATATATATTATATTAATTTATAATATTAATATATATATATTAATATAATGTATGTATGCTATTATATATTAAATATATATTATATATATATAATATTATATGCATATTAATATATATATATATATTATTAATATATATATATATATTTATAATATATTATATATATAATATACTATATTATATCATATATATTATAATATATATATATTAATTATATATATTAGATATATATTTATATATTTATACCATATATATATTAGTATTATATATATAATATAAATATATAAATATATATATAAATATATATATATATAATAATATTAATTATATATATATATATATAATACATATATATACATTATATATATATATTTATTATATATATATATATTATATATTATATATATTATATATATATTAATAATATATTATATTATAATTATATATATATTATATATATATATATATATACATACAATATATTAATATTAATAATATATATATATAATATAATATATATATATATATAATATATTATTAATATATTATTATATAATATATATTATATTAATATATATTATAATTTAATATAATATTATATTTATTATATTATAAATTATATTTATATATATATATATATTATATTATAACATTTATTACATACATACAATATATATATATATATACATACATACATGCATATATATATATTATATATATTTATATTAATTACTATTAGTATAATATATATAATATATTATAATATAATTGATATATAATATAATATTATATATTAATATATAATTAATTAATAATTATATATATTAATATATATTATTTATAGTATATATATATATATATTATTAAATTATATATATATACTTTTAAACGCAACACTAACTCCCTGCATAGTATTAATATATATTGATATGTATATATATATATAATATATCTATAATATTATATAGTACTTATATATATATATATTATATATATATATATATATTATAGAAAGAGAGATGAGGCAGAGTAGAGATAGAAATAGATATGATAGTATAGATAGATAGATAGATATATCATAGATAGAATAGATAGATACATACATACATAACAATATTATACAGTCAATATATATATAATATTCTAAATAGGGATATATAGGCTGACGCCTATTGAACCTAAGGTATAGTTATATTATATACTGGTACATATTAGTATATATATGTGTCGTGTCGGCTGATACCACCCTTCGTGTGTGTGTGTGTGTTGGGTGTTGTGTTGTGCGTTGTGCTGTAGTGCCTCACCGAGGGATTGTGCTCGTGTCGTGTTTGTGCTGTGTGATTGTGTGTGATGAATATTGTGCTTTATAGGTACGCTACTAAGTAGCTAAGTGATATGTAACTCTAGTATGATGCTCTATATATATATAATATATATATATATATTATATATATATGTGTGTGGTGTGGTGGTTTGTGTGTGTGTGGTGTGCTGCCTGTGTGTGTGTGTGCTTGTGGTGGTGTGTGTGTGTGTAGTGTCTTAAGGAAGTGAGTCGCTTTCAGTTAATTCTCCAGCATATATCCAAAGGCTTCTCAGAAACGATGAATTCCACGGGATGATTTTCAGAAAATAGAGCTCCTTCATCCAGGCTGCATCTCCCGCTGCTTTCTTCCCTTTAAAATTGAGCCATGCTATCAAAAATCACCTAAAATTTTAGATGCACTGGATGGACTTAACTGTATATAAAGGCTTCTAGACAAGTTCTTCTTAGGGCCTTTCTCGTTCGTCCCATGTAAAAAACTGTTCTTAGAATGATTCGAGAATGAAGAGTTCAGCTGTTCTGAAAGCAAAACATCACCCTCTCATCTTAGACTGGTTTCCCAAAAATGGTCGGCCTAGGGACACGCCCGGAGACGAGTTGCATGTAGGTCGCTCCTTCGATGAGAGGCAAGCAAAAGGCTCATTCTAGGGAAATTAATGTTCGACAGGGTTGCCAGGGAATATGGCCAATCAAACTTAATGATGTCCTAAATTAACCAAGAAGATGGATCCAGTTAAAGAGAGATATTGTCAAGCATATTCCTTTGAAGAGTACTATCCCAATCCTACGTCTTCCTCTGTACCCGGTGGATTTTATCTATCCATAATTTCAGTTTTGTATGTATGCTCTAAAAACCTATAAAATTCACATTGAGAAATGGTCAGAATTCACTGTGACTATTATACTCCAAATAACTTTTGGAATTTATGGTAAAGTGCCTGAAGGGCCTGCTGCTTGTTCTATCAGTCGAATATGACCAGCAGCTCGGATACGGTGAGTGATTTTACCCGAAGTGAAGGGTCCTAGAGATTTAGATGATATATGGGAGACCGCGCCCGAAATGAACAATAACGGTAAATGATATTGAACTATTATCTTCTCACCCGCCAACAATTTCCGATAAAAGCAACGCTCCGCGCATGATTTTGTGTGACGTTTCATGTTTCAACGCCAGATATCTTACCAAGAAACGAAAATCCAGGAATGAGAATGCCCAAAAGTACGAACCAACAACATTAAAATGCCAAGCGACTTCGGCCTCCTCCGTCTTTCTCACTCTCTATCCTATATCCTTCTCGCTTTTTACTCTCAATAGTCCTTTTTTTTGATTAGCGCTTTGGATTGACAAGGCAATTTACAATTCTCCCGACTGCCAGGTGGGTAAAGCTATATAATTTTTTTCTTTCCAATCAATGAGTCCTTCACGAGACGATTTTCCAAAGTAAATCCGCGCTACTCCATGACTAATCTTCTCTTATGTAAAAACCCCATCAGGCGCCAATTAGCTTCCCAATTATAAAAAGTTATTTTATCGCAATCTTAGTTCCTTTGCCGGCCCGGCCGAGAGGACCAAATGAGTGCGCAGCCCGGTGACAGCGAATCGGTCTTTACCAGGCGGCTTCTCAAAGAAGAGAGGAAAAGCATTACCAAGACAGCGCATAAAATTACAGGCATACAAAATGACTCCAGTTTTCTCCTGCGCAAAATCGAGAAAAGCCATAACCAACCACTAAAGATAAACAGTTAATTGCAATTCAGTCTGCGCCGAAGTCTTGAGCACGATTACTAACAACGAGCAGAACAACCCTTCAAAAGCACAATTTCATTTTGTAACTCTTGCTCCTCTTGAAATTCCCTTCTGAACAACCACACTTAGGTCGGATCACCTATTCTATAACACGGCGTGTGATCGAATAAGCTAATTTCTGATAGGGTCTACTTGTGTGTATATGCAGATATTCTGTAATCGCTTCAATAAGTCACCCTAAAAAATGTGCAATTGCTTCGTCATTTCCATGTTTTGCTTAGCAAGCTCAAAAGTCAACGGACCCGTTATTTTTGCTAATTAGACCCATAAACTCCGACCACACGACAACTGAGATCAGCAATTACAACTACGTTTGAGCATATAAAGTTAACTTCCCAGAAACGTAACTCCGGCTATTGGACACACATCACGAAACCTCAACTGCATGACACCGAATCAAAACCCCACCGAATCCCAAACATTAGCCAAAACAAAACTTAGATTAAGAATTGCAATTCACCCCCTCTTACTTGATAAACTAGCTAAAACAAAAATACATTATTTCCAAACGCCAAGATACAGACGACTCATGAATCAGTCTTTCAAGCAAACCTGAAGCCCAATCACCCCTCACCAAATTCTACTAAAAAGAAAATCACAGGCGATTATCTACATGCCGCGACTTCACATTGGCTTGTTCTCTAGCTTGAAACGATAATGGCAACTTACCCTCGCCGTTCCAAACCAGCATTGTATTGAAAATTCATCTGTCGTCTCATTGTGTGGCTCCCACGGCGACCGCTCGGTTCCGCGAGAGCGCTCAGACTTAAACCCCTAAACTCGGAGTGCAACCGGGCGTACACACCTTAATAGTAAGGCTATTTCTTATAAAATTAGAACAAACGAGCGCTAACACAAATAGATAAATATCATTCGGACCACTCTACACTTTGTTAAGAAGCCTACTAAAAACATTTATTATATCCCGGACCCAACTCAGTGCTCAAACACTCCACCTTTACTGCAAAACTTCAACACTCCTTCTTTCCCTACCCCTTCTACCACCAATCCCCGTGAAGGGCTCGCTTTCATGACATGGCACTTCGTTCGGAAATAATCAAAGGCAGCCGATAAAGTGCTTAGAAATACGACCAACGAGAACCGTCAACCATTTTTGCGATTTCCGCCTTTTTAGTTAGAATGTTTTTTTATCCGTATTTTATACCAAATTGGATTGCACCTTTTTTTAAATTATTTCCTTCTCTCCTCTCTGTTTCTCTTTTTTTAATTTGCCCTCCGCTCGCAATTTATAAAATATAACAGATATCCTTCATGTCCGATCCCTATTTTACGAAGCCAATTCCTCCAAGTTCCACTCCAGGTCAATTAAAGTCCACAAGTGGCACACTCGCCCCAGGAACTTGCAGCATCAGCATACGCTTGCCGGCGACGGGATCTGTGGAGGTTACCGTAGGCAACGTCAGGCAGAAAGATAAAAAAAAACGCGACGATGTCCATTAACGAGCGTTTCCGGACCGTGGATCATCCTCGCTTCGCCACTGCGGCGCATGCAGCGTACAGTGCACCCCCTTTCACATTGAGTGAAGAAACCTTTCCCTTATCAGTTTACTCACATTATTGCTTGCTTGCGAGTGAACAATTGTCTACATACAATCCTACGCGACTCCTTCGTCCTGTGGCGTTATGGCTCTCAAAGCCCGATCTTTAGCAAGTCCTACTGTTGCATCATTATGGTAGTATTATAAATGGAGCGTGGTTAAAGGCTGGAAGAATTCCAAGGAGTAATTCAGAATTGCTGGGGGCTAAGTTTCTAGGGCAAAATCTATACATTCTCCATAAGATGATACATCACCACAAAGTTGAGTGGCCTATTCCTGCCGTCTCTGGTTGGAAGATTGCAAAGAGCGAGAAGCGCATAATAACGATGGGGGCTGGAGAGCGAGCCTGAATTGGCTAATCAATTGTGATTTTACGGGGTATAGTCAATCATTTGGTCTTTAAAAAACTTTTCCAGAAAATACCCTACTCAAGTTAATCTTTTTTAAAGAGAAATACAAAGCCGAAAACACACAGAACTTAAGGTTCCTCCTATATGTGTTGTCCTCCCAGTGTTTACCTGAACGTAGGTCTGCCACGGATGTTCTTTTATAATTTATCTGCCAGTAGTATTGTTTGTGGTACGAGGCAGAAGTTTGTTGCTTGTAAATAATATCGACAGCCTGGTGGAATGGTGTCACTTGATTTAATGATATAGACGGAAACTAATGTAGGTCGTGGCATTGAAAGGACGAAGAGGGAGGATACGGCGGAGAGGAGGAGACCGAGGTAGGGAGTGGAAGAAAGGACCGAGAGAGAGGGAGGAGGAGAGGAGGGGAAGGAGAAAGGGAAGGAGCGAGAAAGGGAGAAAGAGACACGAGAGAGGGAGGAGGACAGAGGAGGAGAGACGAGGGGAGAAAGGCGTAGAGATGAGAGTGAGGAGGAAGGATAGAATGAAGGAGGTGCTATAAAAGAAAGAAGAAGGAAGAAGGAGGAAGGGAAGGCAGAGGAGGAGAGAGCAAGGAGGGAGAGATGGGAGGACAAGGGAGAGAAGGAGCGAGGAGAGAAGAGGAGAAGAAGGGGAAGAGGAGATAGAGGGAGAGAGAGAGAGAGAGAGAAGAAGGAAGAGAGAGAAGAGAGAAGATTAGAGTCTGTAGATCAACTAAAGCAAACATTTCGCCGATTTTGCATAAATCAGAATGAGAAATGACTGCAAATAAGATTCTACAAATCTTTGAGAGACTTTTTCGCCTGTTCCCACCTTTCCCCGTGCTCCTCCCTCCCCCGTCCTCCCCCGTCCCCGTCTTCCACCCTCTTTCGCCCTTACATGCCTCCTCCCCACCCCCACCCTAGCCCTCCCTTACCAAGCCTGTTCGCCCTCCCCTCCACTTTTCCCTGCCTCCCCCTCTACCCTCCCCCTCCCCCT
>NW_020868292.1:170131-172631 GCF_003789085.1 Penaeus vannamei
TCAGAGATTGCGGCAGCTCTACCAGTGCGATGTCGTTGGCCTGAGGAAAAGAAGGGTAAAAGGGTACAAGGTAGGAAGGACGGAAGAGTGGAAGTGAGGAAGAGCATAAGGAAGTTTAAAGGGTGGATGGAAGGTTAAACACGGCAAAAATTCGTATTCCTATTTTCCTAATAAGCAAACATATTGTCGTTGAATACGCACCACTACCTTATATAAGCCCTACAAAGTTCATGAATTTTAAATGGCATTTTTCAATGTTTTCCACTGTTCCAAGCGCCATAAACCCGAGTCAGGCTCCTAACAATAAATAATAAATGATTGGCGGAGAACAAATGTCTCTCATGACGCTCACATAGGTACTCGAGTCGTATCCTGGATGGTCGATGAACCTCGAAGCCGTAACCCTTGTACCGCCGATGCCGTTGATGTCGATTGTGCCGTAGATAATGTCGACACTCGTCGCCTTGTTGCTTTCGGCGAGAAAAAGGTCTTATGTAACCTTAATATCGTTATCATCATTACGATATTTGAACGAGAACATGCACGTACACATACACACATATGAATATACGTATATATGTACGTACACACACACACATATACATGTATATATACAAACACACACGTTCACACATACACATACACACACACATATATATATATATATATATATATATATATATATATATATATATATATATATATATATATATATGCGTGTGTGTGTGTGTGTGTGTGTGTGTATTTATATCACATACATGTATATACATTTATTATTTATTACATATATATATACGTCTATATAATTATATGTATATATATATATATATATATATATATATATATATATATATATATATATAAACGGTTATTCACACACACACACACACACACACACACACACACACACACACACACACACACACATATATATATATATATATATATATATATATACACACACATACACACACACGCGTGATTGCATATTAAATAGTCATAGTGTAGTGATGCGATATACCCGCAATCCCACCAGTGGACCAAAATATCATAGTCTCCCCTCTCGGCTGCGACGGGAAGAAAATAACAAGAGGGCGCCACCCGCGACGGACCTGCGGCTTACTTCCGCCATGGAATCTTTAACGTAAAAAGCCTGCGAAGTTGCCATTCGGCAGCAGATGGCCTCTTGCTCATGAGCATTCAGCTCTCTCTTTACCGTGCTGCTCTCGGCGATACCCCTTTAGGGTGTTGCTGAATCTTATCTTTTATCTATATTTTATTTGGCACTTTATCGAGGTTTCTCCATGGGTAGTGATCTTTGGTGAAAATCATGGCCAGGCCAGGGAAAGAACATACGATGTGGAAAGGATGGAGACCTCTTGAGGATAAATAAAATGATAAATAGAATATGAGCATGATCTTGTCTTTTCCTTTTCTTCTTTAATTGATTTAAATGATTAATAAATCAGAGAATTATTATGTATTCTTGCCTGAATCTAACCATGCCCGCTCGGCTATGTTCTGCGGGGGTAAATCAATTCCCATTCATACAGAGGGAGACCTTGTATGTCTCCCTCTGTCTCACATATACATGGGTGCTGATCCCTTATCAGCTGGTGGCGGCCTACCCCCCCCCCCTCGCAGGATAATTAGCATACTTCCGCTACCACAGGAAGTAATTAACATAGATTATTCAGGGGCAAGATAGTGATATAAAGCATCAGAGATGTGGACATAACGATGTTTGACGAGTTGCAAAGTCAGATTAATAGTTTAAAATCTCTAGTAGAAGATTTACAATTTAAAAATTCAGAGCTAGAGTCAAGATTAGAACAAAATAGGGTAACACCAAGTACTAGTGAAGCCTCTTCCCGCGAGCTTGTCGAGTATGTTTTGCATAAGGAAGCGGTCATGATATTTAAAGCTGAGAGACTTTTAAAAGAAACCAAGAGGTAGAGAGTTGGATCCGCAGCATTGAAAATTTAACTAGACCACCCACTGATTCAGCCTTTATCCGCGTATCGAAGGCTTCATGCAGAAGTGCGGCAGACCTGATAATAAACGGCCCCTAGTTTGATAAGAGTGTTAATTGGGGGGAATTTAAAGTAAAATTAAGGGCTAAGTTCCGAGGGACCTGTTCTGCCACTGATTTTTTTTTTTTTTTTTTTTTTTTTTTTTTTTTTAGGCTTCTTGAAGAATACAAGTTAAAGGCCGATCAAGCTCCTTTTGATTTTTATGTACTTTTAGAGGGTAATATTTACCAAGGTTTTTATGATTATCCTGGAGCCATAGGAGATCCTGAAGAATTGATCAGGAGGGTGTTTTTAAAAGGGTTGCCTTTCTGGTTGAGGGAAGCTCTGGTTTTAAGGGAGGATGGTTTATTGTCGGAGGTTGTCGACGCTGCCCAGAGAATTTGGAACCTTCGGGTTGGTGTCAGAGGCGAAGGTAATGTAAGCACGCCAGAAAGAGTAAGTGAACCTGAGTACCCGAGGAGAAGTGT
>NW_020868292.1:177631-180131 GCF_003789085.1 Penaeus vannamei
CATTATGATACGAGTCCGGGTATGCATCAGCTGAACCTGTGGCATCTTCAGGACCAGTGGCGATATTCACGAAAGAAAGGAAATAGACCGAAATTTGTCTTCAACAGAAAAATAGTCTTTGAATCCAAGATTTTGTCTGTGACTTCTTGGAAATATGTCCTTACTACCCAACTTATGCCTATGACTCGGCCGAGGTTTAGGGCAGGTCCGGAGGTGGTCTACGGACGTAATGACTGTCTTTAAATTTTCCTTACGAAACGCCGACAAAAATACTGCGATTTTGAAGATGACTCAGCATCAGAAATTATATGGAAAACTTACTTGCGACATTTCTACCTATTGTCAGACATTCATTGAGACGATTTCTCTCCTTGTTCACTGCAGTTTTCTCGTGATCATAACGAAAGTAGAAATTGCCACATAAAAAGTAAAAAAAACAAAAAGAAAAAAAAAGATATTCATTATACTCATTATATACTTCAGATTCATTTAATTAGTAATATATATATATTATATATATATATATATATATATATATATATATATACATATATATACTTTATTGAATATTACGGAAAGGCTTCTAAAATGTAAATATTAATTGTAGCTATGTTTAGACTAGGTAAAGACTTTTTAGGAAAGACCTTAAATCTTTAAATGCGATTTTGCGACTTTTCCTTTCCCTGATCATTGCCGAAATTGAGCAACTATATATATCATGCATACATGCATATGAATTATGTATGTACGTATGTATGTGTGTACAGCCAAACACACACACACACACACACACACACACACACACACACACACATATATATATATATATATATATATATATATATATATATATATATATATCAGTCTATCTGTATGTGTGTGCGTACGTGCGTTCGTACGTGTGTGTGTCTGTGTGCACATAACAATACTAATAATAGTAATACTGATAATGATAATAATGGTAATAATGTTAAGGATGATAATGACATTGATAATGATCATAATAATGACATTGATAATAATGATAATGATAATTATCATAATGATAAAAAAGAGAAATAATAACCATTATCATTATCATCATTATGATTACCATCATCATGTAATATATGTTGTATATATGTATATATGCATGTATGTATCCGAATATCCAAGCATTAATGTATGTAATCATAACAATAACAACGATAACAAATCTAATAATGCAAATGGTAACAACAACAAAGAAAAACAGTGATGGTATTCATGATAATGAAGACAATAAGGGTAATAATGATATTAATAATGACAATATGGTAAGGATAACAATGGAAAAGGTAATAATAATAATAATGATAATAGCAATAATAATAATATGATTATAATCATAATGATGACAATACTAGTAATGACAATAGTAATGATAATGATAATAACAATAATAATAGTATAACAACAATGATAACAATGAGTTATAATGATGATGATGATGATAAATAATAATATTAATAATGATAATAATAATAATAATAGGGTAACGACAAGAGTAGTGATAATGATGGTAATGATGATGACACTGATAATACTAATAATAATAATAACGACGATAATAATAATAGTAATGATGATGATAATGACCAAAATAATGATAATGATAATGCTATTAAAATAATGATGGTAATAGTGATAACAATATCAACAGTATCAATGATAGCATTCATAAAGAAATAAATGATAATACTGATGATGAACAGAAGAAAAAAGAATAGAAAAATCCCTTACTTTAATCTTGTTTTTGCATTTCTTCTTCTGGCGGTCATTGTCGGTGTAGATAACAACAGATTCCCCGTATCCCAGAACAATTTCCCCCTCACATATTTCTTGAATTCCTGAGGACAATAACAGTGACAGAAATGATCAAACTGGTCCCCTCCCCATCCTCAAAAAGTTAAGACATTGTTTTATTTATGTATCCATTTTCCCTCATAGGATTGTAAAGAACGAGATTGGTGTGATAATGGTGGTGTTGACAATGGAAATGATAAAGGTATTGTTAATAATGAAGATAATAATAATTATATCATTATTAATCATAATATCAGTATAAATGATTATAATAGTAATGATAATGATTATGATGATAATCATATTACTGATGATGAAACAAAGATATGCATTTCATGGTGTAATTATAAAGGCAAAATTGAAATATAGAAATAACGAGGCCAGTGATGCCATTAATTTTGAAGTATAGCAAAAGTTGAATCATTGCATCTATTACGCAATTGTTATGTGATTCAAATGACACAGACGAAGAAATTAAGAAACTGACTCACCAATATTCCCCGTGTTTCTTGCAATGTTTTTGGAAGCACTTTGTGGTCGGTTGATTTTCTCAGAGTTTTTGTCCTTTCCGTTATGAAGGTTTCGGCCCTTGATAATGTTCGTTTCAGATCGGCTGCTTGGCTTGACTTCCTTTTCCTCCTCGGTGGCCTTTCCATGCCTCCCTTCGCTTACTTCC
>NW_020868292.1:195131-215131 GCF_003789085.1 Penaeus vannamei
ATATATATATATATATATATATATATATATATATATATATATATATATATATATATATATATATATATATATATATATATATATATATATATATATATTTTTTTTCCTTCTTTTTAGATCCTCACTTTTCTTGGTTTCTTGTTAAATGTAAAAAAAAAAAAAAAAAAAAAAAAATATGAAGCAATTTTCCGGAATATTGAATTATTTTCACTATGTAACAAAAGTTTTTTTTTTTTTTTTTTTCTTTTGCTGTGGTTTATTGCAGAAAAAAAAGAACTTCAGATTTTCTAGGCCATTCTCAAGTTTTAAGTCATTGTACTGTCTCATAAGACTTGCGCCCAATACACTTTCCTGCGAAATCACAGTTGCAAAAGCCACGTCAGTATAGAGTATATATATTTGTTCCCTTTCTACATAGATCTCTTTTCACATACACATAATATATGAGATACACAACAACTGATTGTGCAATATAAGT
Source organism: Penaeus vannamei (assembly GCF_003789085.1). Classification (NCBI taxonomy): domain Eukaryota; kingdom Metazoa; phylum Arthropoda; class Malacostraca; order Decapoda; family Penaeidae; genus Penaeus; species Penaeus vannamei. The sequence goes on from NW_020868292.1 coordinate 195,610, forward strand.
ATGTAGGGACTGAGTCAAGCCAAGTGGTAAGCTAGCAGTTGGTGCAGGTGTCGTAAAGCTAGCAGGTGAGCGTTTTGTAACTTTGTAATCTAATTTTATGATTCGATCCTTGGACGATGGATGGTCTGAAATAGCTAGGTGTAAATAGAACGATAGAGGTTTCTTTTTGGTATGTGACACGTTCGACACAGGAAAATAAAACGAAATCATATAGGACAAAGTATGACGTGTGCTGCATGTCACACCAGGTTATAACTCTTTAATTGATTTGTTGCCATATGGCATCACTAAATTTCATGGAATATTTTTTCTAAAGCAGTTTACCATTAAAGAAAATGGATGACTACATAACAAAGTAGCCATATGACACGCTTCACATGCCCCTACTAAGGTTTATCACTGCGCTGGCAAGCGCAAAGGTGGCCCCAAACCCGAAAACTCAACCACTTGGCAAAACGCAGTTATATGAAATATGAAAAATGGCCATTTTCGCGGTTTTCCCACGCCCATAACTCGATCTAAAACATAATCACGTGACGTCCTTTGGTTTATTGGGACTCTAGCATGATATGAAGAACTGTGTCAAGTGAAAACTTCAACCGACTAATGGTTTGGAAATTAGAGACTTGTTTTGGAATAATTAAAACCAATGCCGAGGGAATAGAGTAATGTTTGCCTTGAAGCCCAAAGGTTTGTACACCAAGGACAATGCTTGAATAATTGACCAAAATGATCACTCTCTTCTATTTCCACACACACACACACACACACACACACACACAAAAAAAAAAAAAAAAACATGTGTTTTCCATAAAAAAAGGAAATGGTTTAAATGGAACCTTTGGCACAATCACAATAGCCAGACATCAATGGCAACATATAATCTCTAATTATTATTACTATTATTATTATTATTATTATCACCATTAAAGAAAAAAATGTGCATATATATATATATATATATATATATATTATATATATATATATATAATATATATATATATATGAAAATGAAACTAGCCACAATGAGATATAGGAAAAAGCGTGACGTTTCGAACTCTTCTCGAGTTCCTCATCAGACAAAAACCGAAATGGATACTAGGAGAGAATTTTGACAAGTTTATATAGTGATAGAGAGGCAGGATGAACAAGATCTGAATCAGGTCTCAGGGGGAGGGTCAAGGTCGAAGAGTCTGAGGAGGGCTTTGCTAACAAGTGATGAGGTAATATCATCTAATCCCCATTGGCCAGCACTCAAATTGAAATTAGGCAATTTTCTAATTAAAAGGGCTTCAATTATTTTTCTTTCGTACGAGTTGGACGATCTATGAATTAACTTGGTGTCTTTCCAATTTACCTGATGTCCTTCGTTGCGTAAATGAATAAAACATGCATTAGATTCTCTGGCGTATCTGACATCATGTCTATGTTCATTAATTTTTTTTTCAAAAGTTCTGCCGGTTTCGCCTATGTAAAATTTCGGGCAATCCTTGCAAGGAATCGTGTAAATACCGGGAGAAGTCTCAATAACACTGCTAGTTATATTATGTCTAATCAAAGTATTGCGCAACGTGTTCGGGTAAGTAAAGACGATGTCAGTGCCAGCTCCTTTAAGCATACGGCGTTTTTCATCGAGAGACGGGTTGTAAGGAATGATTAAGAGATTTTTGGCACTTGTTGCATGTTGCGGGAATTATTATAAAATTTCCATTTCGCAGATGAATGTGCCTGATTTTAGAAAAAAAACGAGGATATCCTAATTTTGAAAATGTCTCGAAAATATTGTCAAGCTCACGATCGATGAATTCATTATCGCAAATCCTATAAGCCCTCAGGAACATTGACGAGACAACTGACTTCTTAATGTAAAGCGGGTGATTTGAGAAAAAGTGAAGATAATCAGCGGTGTGGGTGGGCTTACGATAAACTGAAAATTTAAGCGAGCCATTTACATTGGATAAAAGAACGTCGAGAAAAGGTAATTTACCTGAGTCTTCCCATTCTACTTTAAAGTTAATGGTACGAGCGAGGTTATTTAGTCTATTGAGAAAATCACCGAAATCTGAACGGTTCATTTGTGACAAGAAAAAATGTCATCAACATAGCGAAACCAAATCGTGTCCGGCGGGAGGATTGACGGAAGTAACTCAGATTCAAACATTTCCACATATAAATTAGCTAAAACCGGGCTAAGGCTACTTCCCATCGCGATACCATGTATTTGCTTATAGAAATCGCCGTCAAAAGTAAAGACATTATTTGTAACACACAAACGAGTGAGATCGATAAAGCAATTGACCGGAATAGGGATCCTCTGATGAAACGAAGAAAGTTTCCTTTCAAGAAAATCTAGCACGCCATCAAGCGGGACATTTGTAAATAAAGAATCCACATCAAAACTAACAAGTTTCCTATCGTGCGTTGGCAAATTTCTAACTTTATCCATGAAATCCATCGAATGTTTAATATGACTATTGGAAAAGGATCCCATGAAAGGAGACAAAACGCTCGCTAACCAAGAATCTAATGGGCGGGTGACCGAGTTACAAGACGAAATAATTGGCCTTAGCGGAACGCCCTGTTTGTGAGTTTCAGGAAGGCCATATAAATACGGAATCGATGGGTTAATCGTTTTGAAGCGATCAAAAAATTTGGGGTAGGGCATTTAGCAGCAATACGTTTGAGGTTTTTACGAAAAGATTTTACGCTGCAATGGCTAAAAGATCGTCAACAAATTGACTAGTGAGGGAAATCTTGTCGCTCACGCTCCGAGGATTGTGGCTGAAGTGCGAAGGAAGTTTAAAGACCTCAGAGCAGCCGTGAAGAAAAATGCAGCGCAAGAGAAAAAACACATGGGAGGAACAGGTAAGATTTAAGTAAATTTTGTTTCGTAAATTCTTTAGGAACCCAAAACATTGGTGTTATGTTAGCTCTAAATTCAGAGTAAAGCAAATGCATTATTATAATTTAATAACTTATGATCTTGTCACAGAGTTGTTGATGTATTAAATTGACTTTTTATAATTGAACAGATGAACAAATTAACTCAAAGTAAATGTGAAGGTGATATCAAGTACAGAATAATAATAGTACACACAGACACACAGCATAGTATGAAAACAAAGGATTATGTCATAAAGAAAGTAGAATGTAGAAATAGCTTAGTAATGAGCTATATGTATCACTAGAAAATTGAGGAGTTAAAACAAAGGTCACAATGTAGCATAAAAGATGGTATTAGTACATGCACATCCTTATTTATGAGGTATTATTTCAGTTCTGATGTTTAATACTGAAACAATTTCTGATTTCTTAAACATTTTGCAGTTTTATAATTTTTACCATATAAGCATTCTTCACAAACATAGTGTAATGGAGAGATTTTCTATATATAAAAATAAACACAACTCCGTCGTAAATAAAGCAAGGTTACACGCAGGATCTTATTTGTTTGGATTAATCTTTACGGTAAGGACGCACTAAGTTCAGGAAAATTGAATATGATATTCTTGTAGAGGGCAAAAAGTTGCAATTGTCAGTACAAGATATAATCTAGAGAATAGATTTATTTCTTTAAATGCAGAATTTTCACATTATAAACATGCTTCACAAATGTATTCTAATATAGATATTCATATACATAGCAAACTCATCCTATAAAGTAGTGAAGCCTATAGAAATGAATATCAGCGGATTCATTCAGATTATAACACTGAAATGAAAACACTATCTATATTGACGATGACACAAGATCACTACAGGATGCGAGATATTAACAGAATCAGAAAAAAAAATCATCATTGTCACTACACTATAAAATAAAGGACATGGCAAGTTCAGAATTTGTGTAAATCTGATTTATATTTTTTATCTTGTTTCTCAGGTGGTGGCTCAGCAGTTCCTACAACCTACACTGCCGTTGAAGAAGCTATGCTAGCTCTGATTGAGCCAATTGCTATTTCTGGCTTACCAGGGGTTTATGAAAATGAGACAGAAGTAGCTGGTAAGTAAACATATTTGAAATTAAAGTGGGAGGGGGTGAACAAATGTGTTACCTGTAATATTTGCCTATTTTCATTACATGAAGCAACATAGCATAATTATACAAGCAAAATGTAACATTGTATAACTGTATATATATATATATATATATATATATATATATATATATATATATATATATATATAGAGAGAGAGAGAGAGAGAGAGAGAGAGAGACTGAGAGACACAGAGACAGAGAGAGATGGTAAGTAAACATATTTGAAATTAAAGTGGGAGGGGGTGATTAAATGTGTTACCTGTAATATTTGCCTATTTTCAGTACATGAAGCAACATAGCATAATAATACAAGGAAATGTAACATTGTCTAACTATGTATATATATATATATATATATATATATATATATATATATACATTGATATTTATATACATATATACATATATATATATACATATCTATATATCTATATCTATATCTATTTATATATATACATATATATACATACATATATATATTATATATATATACATATATATATATATATATATATATATATATATATATATTTTTTTTTATCATAGTAAGCTGAATGTTGGTTTAGGATTATGTTAATGTATTGTTACATTTGACTCAAGAAGTACATATAAAAATTAAATAGAGATATTTTTTAGATGTTGAAGAACCAACACCTGGGCCATCTGGGATAGCATCCCAACCCAGAATGGACTCAGCAGTCATTGTAAGAATGGATGAGGAGACTTTGGAAGAGGAAGAAGTTACAGTACCCATTGTAACAATGGACTGCAATTACTCAGCAGAATTATTCCCTTTCTTCACAGAAGAGAGTAACTCTCAGGATGGATTTAGCCAACACAGTGTAATGGTCCAAGAGAGAGAGACCTCTCAAGAACGTAGCAGGTCAAGGTCTGTAGAAAGGAGCAGGTCAAAGTCTGAAGAACGTAGCAGGTCCAGTATATCTCAACTTCATTCAGAAGGAGGTAGTAGACATGAGGTAGTGCAAGGTCGTGCAAGTAGAAGATCAGAAGAAAAAAAAAAAAAATGCCTGACATGCTTCAGGTGCAAACAAATATAGAAAATCACTTAAAACAGCTTGTTAGCTCAGTAAAAGACATTGCATCAGCATTACAAACAATAGCTGAAATAGCAAAAGATAGAGCTTAAATTTCTTTTTTTATGTAGTATTTTAGTTACAATCCCTTAGAATTCTAGTCTTAGTCTATTCAGGTACAGTACACAAATGAAGGTAATTTGTGATAAAGGCATTTGCACGTTTAAAAAACAGACAGTTTTATGTTATAGTTAGGTTAGATAGAATGTTTTTATTTTAGAAGTTCAAGCATCTCAATATTTTTGCTTTGTAGATTAACACAATTTTTTTTCTTCTTTTAGTCATTCACAATTTATGTTTGCATTGAGGTTTTAAGAAATACTCCTTATTTTTGTTGTTGTTTTTGTACTTTAAAACCCCTTTTTTAAGTAAGAGTAATATTTGTTGAGATATTCCATATTTTGTTTTATTTTAAAGTACATTTTCTTTTCAATATTCTGACAGCTATGTTTGGTTTCTCCATAGTTTATATATATTATTTTTTTAGGTCAAGGACATATATACTTTCTTTTGTTCCGACAGCAATAATAATGTTAAGTTTCATCTTTCCGATGCTGTTATATAAGATTTTGTTTTATTTCTTAGTGAGACATATTTTTTCCCTTTTTTTAAATCTAGAGTTAGGCAGGAAGCATTTTTTTTTTAAATTCTATTCTAAAATTCATTCAAAACAGTTGTATGGGTTAGGGACAGCTTTACTATGATTTTATAATGGTATATTCCTTTATTTGCTTATTTTTATGCATAAATCTCAAGTTACTTGTGCAATATATATCATTTGTGCCCAAAGATTGTTGTTAATTTTGTTTCTAAGGCAGTAAGTATCTTGTAGTCATAAGGAAATACGAAAAACGTTGATGTTCTGTATATGTAGATTTTTTCACTATTTTGGTGATATATTTTAACAGTTTTATAGTTTTATAATCACAGAAGGTCTGAAATAAAGTATTTTTTAATGCTTTTATTATAATTAACCTAGATATAGAATATCTACAGTAAAAAAATAACATTTCTGCTTACATATCCAAGCAACAAGTAAAATATCTCTGTGCAGACTGATTTTGAAAAAAAAAAAAAAAAAATAGATAGGTATAAAAATATTAATGTATATAACATGTTTACTCACTCTGCGGACTGAACTATATAATTCAAAACAATACAAGATTATCTTTAACAAGCATATTGCACACACACACACACACACACACACACACACACACACACACACACACACACACACACACACACACACACACACACACATATATTCAACACATTTTGACAATCATTTTTAACAAAAGGAAAGTAATCTCGTGTATATCAAAATAGAATTCCAAGCTCTAATTGAATCATAGAAGGAAACTAATAAAGATAAAAACAAATTATAAAAAAGTACAAAATTGTTACTAATATACTCCAGTTTCTGAAATAAATATTCAACTAAACCAATTTGTGATAAGACGAGCTCTGAGTACTTGACCTGGGCCACGTAAAACAGCTTCTGCTTGGATATTCATCTCGCCGTCATTTTCTAAAATCTCCCTGAGGAACTGGTACCCTTCGTCTCACATAATAATTATGGAGAAGCATACAAGCAATTGCAATTTTGGAGCACTTAACCGGGTCATACTGGACAGTTCCTCCAGAATGATGCAGACACCTGAATCTTGACTTCAGTATACCAAATGTCTGCTCTATGATTACACGTGTTCTGGTGTGACTTCTGTTGTACCGCGCTTCTCCTGGTGAGGGGATAGCCACTATCACCTGCAAGAAGAAACAAATATGAAGTAAATCTTAACAATTTCACTGGGCCTTATAGAGTTCACAAAAATTATGCCAGGTTGGTGAATATTTCTTACTGTTAGTTCAAAACTTTACTGAACTAAGTAATTTCAGCTCAATTATCATGCAAAAATGATCTCCTCCCCAATTCTTTTCATGTCTAAAAATATCTTCTTCTTTTACTAAAGTAATATACATCTACAATTCTTTTTCTTTGGAATATTAGCAAATTATTTGCAAATAATTAAAGCCGCTCATGACATAAACTCTAATTAACTTTCCTGTCCTGTTCTATCACATGATTGTCCAAACCACTTACCTAGTAAATAATTTTCTCCAAATTCCCCTGCCTCAAATCGAGTACGAAGAGCACAGTTGGACCAAATAAATGCATCATGAGTACTGGCAGGATATCTTGTGTTGTAACTTGTTATCAGTCCATCTGCATTGCACACTACTTGTAGATTTAATGAATGAAACCTTTTCCTGTTAACATAGATATGTTCATCAACATACGGTGCTTTAATTGGAATGTGAGTGACATCTATTGCTCCAATAACTCTTGGGAAGTTTGCTAATCTTGAAAAATCTCGGGCAGTCTTCATTAAATCATTAGCACTTGATGGAAACTTTATTTCTGTTTTTGCCTTTTCAGTCAACACCCTGGTCACTTCTGTAATAATCCTGCTTACACTTGCTTGTGTTAGTCCACAGGAGTCACCTATCACACTCTGAAATGTTCCGCTTGCATAAAAGCGTAAGGCCACAAGCACTTGTGTGTGGGTTGGCACTGCATGTGACCTCCCTTTTCTTCTTAAGTATGGGTCTAACATCTCACAGAGCCACAGAATTTCATGTCTTGGAAATCTGTAGTACCGTAATAAATGGTTATCACTAACATGCAAAGGATCCAAGGGGTCCCTATAATGTTTTTCACGCTGTAAAGCTCGGTCGGTCATGGAGATAAGCAACCACCGATTCCATGTTGTGTTGTCAACAGCGATGGTACTAAACATATAATATATTCAAATCACAATCATTAAACATACAAGGCAAGCCAATACTAAATATCAAGAATTTCCGGTGTGTTGAACATATTAAACGGCCTGTGTACTAAAATAAAGGCTATATAAGATGATGCCAACTATTTAACCGAAAAAAAATACTATATCCGGGTTAATACCTCTACAAGAGCTCCCGAGGTGTTGTATTTTACAAGATACTTTACAATGTGTGACGTCATAACATGGCGGCTGATTTTGTTTCGAGTATGGGCTTTGGAGGCCTTACGACATTGTAAGGGTCCGATGTGAGATACAACATTGTAAACTGTTTTGAGTATCCGGCCCCTAGGTTGGGAGCTTCCGTTGATCGGTTGCAGAGTTTTGTGAGTTGACAAAACAGAGTGTTAGGTTAGTGAGAGATGGGTTGTTGTTTTCTAGTACGGGGTAACGATGCGCAATTGTGTTTTCTTGGTTTCTTTATGCGCTGTAGTTAGGATTTCGTCTATAGTTTTGGTGTTCGACGCGGCGAGTGGTGATCAGAGTACAAGGTAAGAATATTTTGTCTACATCATTGTATTAAACGACATTATATATATATATATATATATATATATATATATATAATATATATATATATACATATATATATATATATATGGATACAAATGTACATATATTATATATATAATATATATATATATATATATATATTAACTATGCATATATTACATGTATATATTATATTCGTATGTACGTATATGATATCCTATTACATATTATGTATGTATGTATGTATGTATATAATGTCATGGGTGGGTGCTTCATGCGCAGGGTGGTGTGAAGCGATGGAGTGGTAGTCTAGTTAGTGTTAAGAGCTTGTGCATGCCTTCTCGCTTTCAGCTGCCACCGCTGGCTAGCCTCGTGCGAAAAAGGGAGCAGCTCTGCATAAGCCTCCCCTGCCAGTGCATAGCCTCTCCATCATCGAGACTCCCTGCAGTGCCTCCTCGTGGCCGCCCATGGAAACTGGGTACCTTGCGGTTCCAGGCTAAACTGAGGGGGATCTCGGAGCAGCAGGAGGCCCCAGAGGTCCAGGGCCATGGCCACCGGCGTGTGGACACGCCCTGGCCCTGTACCAACTCCTGCCCCCTAGCCCCCTGGGGTTAATGGAGGCTCGGGGGAGGTGGGCCTTGCCAGTCCTCCTCCCCCCAGATATAAACCAATCGGCAGTGCAAACTATAAATGGAGAGGCTGGGAGGAGGGGAAAGCCCCTCCCACCCAGCTAGTGAGGCGGACTGTGGGCCCTGCTGGGAGGGCGACTGCTGGAGCGCAGGCTGGAACGGGGAACTACCCGTCTCGCCTGCGCTCTGGTGGCCGCCAGCCCAGAGTGAAGCTTGTGGGGGAAAGCCCTCGGGAACCCCACAGGTGGATGATGGGCACGCAGCCCGCCACCCCTTTTATATGGGCAGCGTCGGTGGGGGTGGCAGAGGTGGCATCCACCCGGAGCGACTGCCAGAGGCTGAACCTCAGGCGGGAAGCTAGGGTGGGGGCTTGGAACGTCCGTTCTTTGCGTCAGGATGATCGTTGCCTCTACTGTCGAGGGAACTGGGGAGGCTGAGAGTTGAGGTGGCTGCTCTCTCGGAGGTGAGGAGGCCTGGCAGCGGCATGACCTGTGTAGGTGGCTACACCTATTACTGGTCGCGGGCCGCAGCGATGGCCACCATCTCCAGGGAGTAGCCATTGCCGTCTCCAGCAGACTCCAGCCCTCGGTAGTAGAGGTTACTCCTGTTGATGAGCGTATAATGGTATTGAGATTGAAGCTTTCTTTTGGCTTCATGTCTCTTATTGCTGTGTACGCTCCTACCGATGTTTGTAAACTTGACGTGAAAGAGATGTTCTACGCCAAACTTACATCTGTGGCAGACAGATGTCCTCGACGAGATATTCGCATTGTTCTGGGCGACTTCAATGCGGTATCTGGCTGTGATCGAGCTGGCTATGAGATGTCTGTCGGTCCCATGGTTCAGGAGTTGAGCCGGTAGCGAGAATAGCCTCCTTTTCCGGGACTTTGCTAGGTCCCAGAAATTGAGGATTTCTGGCTCCTGGTACCAGCGGCCCAGACCCACATCGCTGGACATGGTACAGTGATGCGGGTAACGCAGCCAAGGAGATCGACCACATACTTGTTAGCACTCGTTGGAGGATCCTTCAGAATTGCAGGGTGTACAGGAGTGCTGAGTTCTTGTGGTACTGACCATAGATTGGTTGTGGCTACCCTCCGGGTCCACTTCAAAACCCCCCCAGCGGTCAAATGATCACCCAAGGGTGTTTCATTTGGACAGGCTGAGGGAGGGGAGTGTGCCCGCAGGTTTGCTGAGGCAATCTCTGATCGTTTCGCAGTGCTTGGCAGTCTGACAGACCCTGTTCTTCTGTGGGATACCTTTAAGCGTGAAACGCTTGATACAGCTCAAGATACGATTGGTGTACGCCCGAGAGCAGTACAGAATTCCATCTCGCGGGAGACACTGGAAGCCACTGATGCATGTGTCGTGCGGCTCGTCTGACAGGGGATCGGGAATTGCACCGTTCTCATGTGCGCAGAACTCGGTCCCTGTTAAGAAGGACAAGGAAACAGTTTATTAGGAGTCTTGCAGAGGAGGTAGAAGGCCATTTCTTAGTAAATGACCTTCGTCCTGCATACCAAGCCCTGAGAAAGCTGAACTCCAAGCCCTCTTCACAGGTGACAGCAGTTCGCTCAGTAAGTGGTCAGATCGTTTCAGATCCTGTTGCCGTGCGGGACGTTGGGCTGAGTATTTTGAGCAGCTGTACCAGGTTGACCCACCAACAGTTAACTTGGATGCGGGTAGTGTCGAGATCCCGCTGCCGAATCCACCTATCAGTGAGGACCCTCCCTCCCTAACTGAAGTTAGGGGGGCGATTTCCAAGCTGAAGAGTGGTAAAGCAGCTGGTATCTGCGGCATACCAGCTGAACTGTTAAAGGCTGGTGGTGAACCTATGGCACGGGGGTTACATGCTGTCCTGGCTGCCATCTGGCAGTCCGGTTCCATTCCTCCTGACCTGTTGAGGGTGTGGTCATCCCTCTCTGGAAGGGGAAGGGGGACCGTTGGGACTGCAGCAATCACCGAGGCATCACACTGCTCAGTGTACCAGGCCAAGGTTCTGCCCACATCCTTCTGAGACGTATCAGAGACCATCTACTGAGGCACCAGAGACTGGAGCAATCCGGATTCACTCCTGGTAAGTCCACAATAGACCGTATCCTCGCGCTTCGAGTCATTGTAGAGCGCCGTCGTGAGTCGGGCGTGGGCTGCTTGCAGCCTACATCGACCTCAAGAAGGCGTTCGATACGGTGCATCGGGAGTCACTTTGGGAGATCCTGAGGCTGAGAGGAATACCAACAAGGATTATTGGACTAATAGCAAGCCTGTATACTGGTACTGAAAGTGCTGTAAAGTGTGGTGGGGGCCTGTCGAGCTTCTTCCTGTTAGTTCAGGAGAGTGAGGCAAGGCTGTGTCCTTGCACCAACTCTTTTCAACACTTGCATGGACTGGATACTGGGCAGAGCTACTGTTCAAAGTCATTGTGGGGGCAACGCTGGGCAATATCAAGGTTACAGACCTTGACTTTGCTGATGACGTTGCCATTCTATCTGAGTCTTTGGAAACCCTAGTGCGGCTCTCGATGCATTTTAGCAATGAAGCGAAAGCCCCTGGGTCTAGAGGTCTCCTGGACCAAGACCAAGGTCCAGGAATTTGGGGACTTGTTAGGAGAACCTGTTCAGTCGGTACGTGCTTGCGGCGAGGACATTGAAGTCACAGAGAGCTTTACATACCTTTAGTGTAGTTCATAACTCTGGGCTGTCAGACCATGAAGTCAGCAGACGGATTGGCCTGGCAGCAGGGGTCATGAACTCTCTCAACAAGAGTATTTGGAGATGTCGGTACCTGTGCAGAAGGACCAAGCTCGGGTTTTCAAGGCCCTGATAATGCCAGTTTTTGCTATACGGTAGCGAAACCTGGACATTGTCCTGTGCCTTGGAGGCTCGTCTTGAAGCCTTTTGCAATAGGTCCTTGCGCCAGATCATGGGGTACTGTTGGCGGGACCATGTGTCGAACCAACGGTTGCACCGTGAGACTGGCACAAGCCCTGTTATCTGCACAATCCGTGATCGCCAACTCAGGCTATACGGCCACCTGGCTCGCTTTCCTCAGGATGATCCTGCCCATCAGGTCGTCTCTATTCGAGACAACCCTGGGTGGAGGAGGCCTGTGGGACGACCGAGGAAGTCATGGCTTGGGCAGATCGACCAAACCTGCCGTGAAGAACTAGAGATGGCGAGTCCCTGCCTGGCGTTCTAGCCATGAGGGATCCTCGTAGGTGGAAGCGAAGTGGTGGATGCGGCTATGCGCCCCCGTCGGCGTCAGCCCCCATGATTGATGATATATATAATGTCCTATATACATATAATATACATATGTACGTAAATAATATCCTATGTACATACTATATACGTATGTACGTATAAAATATTCTGTGTACATAATATATACATATGTACGTTTATAATATCCTATGTACATACGATATATGTATCTAAATAATATCCTTTGTACATACTATATATGTATGTACATATATAATATCCTATGTCCATACTATATACATATGTACGTATGTAATATGTTGTGTCCATACTATATACATATGTACATATATAATATCCCTATTTATATACTATATAAGTATGTGCGTATATGATATCCTATGTACATACTATATACGTATGTGCGTATATTATCCTATGTACATACAATATACGTATGTATATATATATATATATATATATATATATATATATATATATATATATATATATATATATATATATATATATATGTATATATATATGTATATATATATGTATATATATATATATATATATATATATATATTATATATATATATATATATATATATATATATATATATATATATATATATATATATATATATATATATATATATGTATATATTATATATTATATATATATATATATATATATATATATTATATATATATATATATATAGATGCATGTAATATTATATGTATATATTATACACACACAGACACACACACACACACACACACACACACACACACTCACACACACACACACACACACACACACACACACACACACACACACACACACACCACACATATATAATATATATTATATATATATATATATATATTATATATATATATATATATATATTATATATATATATATATATTAATATATATATATATTATATATATATATATATATATATATATATATATATATATATATATATATTATATTATATATATATGTATATATATATATATATATATATATATATATATACATACATATATATAATATATATATATATAATATATATATATGTATGTATGTATATATATAAATATATATATATATATATATATATATATATATATATATATATATATATATATATATATATATATAATATTATATGCATATTAATATATATATATATATATATATATATGTAATATATATATATAATATATATATATATATATATATATATATATATATATATATATATATATATTATATATATTAATATACATATATATATATATATATATATATATATGTATATATATGTATGTATGTATATATGTATATATGTATATATCATCATCATCATCAAGGGGGCTGACGCCGACGGGGGCGCATAGCCGCATCCACCCTTCGCTTCCACCTACGAGGATCCCTCATGGCTAGGCGCCAGGCAGGGACTCGGCCCATCTCTAGTTCTTCACGGCAGGTTTGGTCGATCTGCCCAAGCCACGACTTCCTCGGTCGTCCCACAGGCCTCCTCCACCCAGGGTTGTCTCGAACTGAGACGACCTGATGGGCAGGGTCATCCTGAGGAAAGCGAGCCAGGTGGCCGTATAGCCTGAGTTGGCGATCACGGATTGTGCAGATAACAGGTCCTGTGCCAGTCTCACGGTGCAACTGTTGGTTGGACGAATGGTCCCGCCAACAGTACCCCATGATCTGGCGCAAGGACCTATTACAAAAGGCTTCAAGATGAGCCTCCAAGGCACAGGACAATGTCCAGGTTTCGCTGCCGTATAGCAAAACTGGTATTATCAGGGCCTTGAAAACCCGTAGCTTGGTCCTTCTGCACAGGTACCGACATCTCCAAATGCTCTTGTTGAGAGAGTTCATGACCCCTGCTACCAGGCCAATCCGTCTGCTGACGTCATGGTCTGACAGCCCGGAGTTATGAACTACACTACCAAGGTATGTAAAGCTCTCTGTGACTTCAATGTCCTCGCCGCAAGCACGTACTGACTGAACAGGTTCTCCTAACAAGTCCCCAAATTCCTGGACCTTGGTCTTGGTCCAGGAGACCTCTAGACCCAAGAGCTTCGCTTCATTGCTAAATGCATCGAGAGCCGCCACTAGGGTTTCCAAAGACTCAGATAGAATGGCAACGTCATCAGCAAAGTCAAGGTCTGTAACCTTGATATTGCCCAGTGTTGCTCCACAATGACTTTGAACAGTAGCTCTGCTCAGTATCCAGTCCATGCAAGTGTTGAAAAGAGTTGGTGCAAGGACACAGCCTTGCCTCACTCCTGAACTAACAGGAAAGAAGCTCGACAGGCCCCCACCACTTTACAGCACTTTCAGTACCAGTATACAGGCTTGCTATTAGTCCAATAATCCTTGTTGGAATTCCTCTCAGCCTCAGGATCTCCCAAAGTGACTCCCGATGCACCGTATCGAACGCCTTCTTGAGGTCGATGTAGGCTGCAAGCAGCCCACGCCCGAACTCACGGCGGCGCTCTACAATGACTCGAAGCGTGAGGATACGGTCTATTGTGGACTTACCAGGAGTGAATCCGGATTGCTCCAGTCTCTGGTGTCTCAGTAGATAGTCTCTGATACGTCTCAGAAGGATGTGGGCGAGAACCTTGCCTGGTATACTGAGCAGTGTGATGCCTATGTGATTGCTGCAGTCCCAACGGTCCTCCTTCCCCTTCCAGAGAGGGATGACCACACCCCTCACAGGTCAGGAGGAACGGTACCGGACCGCCAGATGGCAGCCAGGACAACCCCCGTGCCATAGGTTCACCACCAGCCTTTAACAGTTCAGCTGGTATGCCGCAGATACCCGCTGCTTTACCACTCTTCAGCTTGGAAATCGCCCCCTAACTTCAGTTAGGGAGGGAGGGTCCTCACTGATGGGTGGATCCGGCAGCGGGATCTCGACACTACCCGCATCCAAGTTAACTGTTGGTGGGTCAACCTGGTACAGCTGCTCAAAATACTCAGCCCAGTGTTCCCGCACCGCAACAGGATCTGAAACGATCCGACCATTTACTGAGCGAACTGCTGTCACCTGTGAAGAAGGCTTGGAGTTCAGCTTTCTCAGGGCTTGGTATGCAGGACGAAGGTCATTTACTAAGAAATGGCCTTCTACCTCCTCTGCAAGACTCCTAATAAACTCCTTGTCCCTTCTTAACAGGGACCGAGTTCTATGTATATATATATATATATATATATATATATATATATATATATATATATATATATATATATGTATAATATTATATGTATATATTATATACATACATACATATATAAATATACACACACACATATATATATATATATATATATATATATATATATATATATATATATATATATATATATATATATATATATTATATATATATATATATATATATATATATATATATATATATATATATATATATATATATATATATATATATATATATATATGTATATATATATATATATATATATATATATGTATATACTATGTATATATGTATATATATATATATATATATATATATATATATATATATATATATATATATATATATATATATATATATATATATATATATATATATATATATTGTGTGTATGATGTAAATTTGTGTGTGTGTATATATATATTTATAATTTATATGTATATGTGTGTGTAATATATACATGTGTGTGTGTGTGTGTGTGTGTGTTTGTATATATAATGTATATATGTGTGTATATATAACATATATGTGCGTGTGTATATATAGTATGTATGTGTGTGTTTATAATATATATAGAAATAACTATATAAAAGTATGTATGTATGTGTGTATATGTGTGGTGTGTGTGTGTGTGTGTGTGTGTGTGTGTGTGTGTGTGTGTGTGAGTGTGTGTGTGTGTGTGTGTGTGTGTGTGTGTGTGTGTGTGTGTGTGTGTGTGTGTGTGTGTGTGAGTAACTGTGCGTGTGTGACAATAAGCTTTGAACAAAAAATATGTTTGTACCTTTTGTAAGTTGTCTTGTTGACTTTTTTTTAACATATAATTATCTACAGTTCATTCTACTTAACTGAAAATAAAAACATATTTACAGTTTCATTCATTACACTGTAGGTTGCAAGCATTGTTTAGGTCAGTAGTCAAATCTATGAAATATTGTTGTTTTTTCATAGACGTAAGTGGTAGATAAAAGTTAGTCTTTGTTTGTAAGTTTTGTAATTTTAATTGTTATGACAATCTGACATAATTTCCCCATTCGGGAATTGACAGTGGAGTTATGCCCTTAGTAGGCTTTTCTGATGATGTGAATGATCTTTTGATGTGATAAGTACATTGGGATCAGTAATATTTTTACATTATAAATTTGTTCCAGACTATCAGTTTCAAATGAAGGTGCCGAAAGTAATTCAGATCAAAGTACATGCTCTCAACACGCAGAGAATGGTTCAGACTCTCCTCAATTCAAATTTTGGAAATGGTGATGAACTATCAGAGAACACACCTGAACTCCCTGCAAAGAGTGAAGAACTTCTCTGTTTAAACAAAGTTTTAGAGGAATTTTCAGTTATTCGAAGACAATTGGTATGTATGCCTGCCCTATTACAACTAGATATCATTAACCAGCTTAAGCAACAGAATTTTTTGTCAAAAATGCATTGGTTATTTGTATAAATTTGTCTCAGCTACGTATCAAATGTAAGACAGGTCGAGAGTCCTAAGTAAGCCTTTATATGTATTTGTGTGCAGAGATGGGCAGTATTGCGATATGTACCAATTGATTCTTTTGTATTAGTATCTGTATCACCTTAGTTATTCAACGACAGTATCGTATTATTGGCACTGCAAGAGTAATTTTAAGATGTATAGAAAAAAAAAATCAATAAATCGATGCTTCAATACATTCCCTCTCTCTCTCTCTCTCTCTCTCTCCCTTCTCTCTCTCCCTCCTCTCTCTCTCTCCCTCCCTCCCCTCTCTCTCTCCCTCCCTCCCCCTCTCTCTCTCCCTCCTCTCTCTCACCTCTCCTCTCCTCCCTCTCTCCCTCTCCTCTCTCCTCCCCCCCTCTCTCTCCCTGCTGCTACCGCAGTTCGTAACACCACCCAGGATAGCGATGAAGACGACACATAAATTCTGAGGCATGTTATATCTCACATGGATGTGAAACTGTGTTCATTTGCACATTGCAAATAAAAATCATCACTGTAGAGCTAGTTGCTTATTCTTACCCTATATATCGTGAAAAATGTGATATTGTGCTTAAAACCTTCTTAAACCGATTGACAATATTCAACATTATTCATCTGAATCATCTATTTGAAATAATCTGTCTAGCATCCACAGTTCATTGCTAGTCTTGAATGTTCAAATATTTGTTTCACAAGTTGTATCTTATTCTGGTCATTCATTTAAACCTTTGTTGGTTAGTACATAAAGGCCTTAATGAATATTAGGTTATGATTTTATTAATTGGTGCCTTACAGCTAACATTAAAATCATGGTCTTTACGAAATGGACAGAATATGGAATGACATGTTTAACACGAACCATCAATTCTTACCTCATTTCAAACACCGGTCTTGAGTGTTTTGGTAAAGCCTAGTGTCATAAAAACTAATTTTAATATAAGCTTACGTAATGGCCAAAAACTGCACCCAGCTCCCTGGATTGACCTACTGCTTTTTAAAATAAATTGCTTTGTGTTATTTGCCCTTGTCTCAGGAAGAGTAAATTACAGTATATATTTCCAAAATTGGTCCTAACTTGATTTTGACAAAATTATGACAGGTTTTACCCGAACACTCCAGTAGTGTATACAGATCTCTTTAACAAATCTTGTGCACTACCACGTCGACTAGCAACATTTCAATATGATTGAATTCACAATAAATATTACATTAAAATTCATAAACACAAGCTGTCAGTTAAAACGAATTTTATCTGCACACACAAAATCCTATGTTGATAGATAGGTTGCGTACTGTTGTGGGCCAGGGCAGACGTTTGGATTGACATGCAATGTTTGGCATTACTCATGATGTTTTTACCAGTAAATGGATATGGAATTTCCGTGTACTGCTGGTTTTAGTAATGCGAGTTCAGTCCTCTGCATGAGTACAATTCTGTAGTTGCCTGTAATCACTTTTAAAACTGTAATTAATCCTTAGATGGTGTTTGAAGTGGTGTTGGCATTATGCTGGTTTTCCGTTAGCATTCTGTGGGTTTTATGTTGGCAGTACATTGGCTCTACGTTTTTCTTATGGATTTTGGTAACTATAATTGGTTAAATGGACGTTGGGACAACGTCCATTTAACGTAAAGCCATACATTCTGCCAACGTTGGACCAGCGTTTAATGTTAGCTTGGGCACGGTTGTCAAGCTGTGCGTTAAGTGCTAATGGAGGGGAGCAGGGGGGGGGGTGGAGAACAGTGAATCTCTACTACACATAGTGTTAAAGTAACGGAAGACAACATCTTAACATTTGTTCTGTCATTGTTCACTTTGACACTTTAGTGCAACATACATCCGTTTATAACCATGTCTTACTCAGGGTAGAACTACAGCTGCTGCCTCCAGTGTTCTCTGAGATCCAGCTAGCGAAAGCAGATACACGGGTGTACACACCAGGTTTGCCAGGGACGGCACACTGGTACCGTAGCTGACAATTCCGATTTGAGCCCAGGTGCCGTCACAAAGTTTCGCAACAAGAGGACCACCGCTGTCACCCTGCGGTTGTGTACAGGGTAATGAGTTCTTAAAGAGGATGTTTCACCAGGCTACTTTCATAATCAAGAAATGTGTTCCCAAAGGTTAAACGAAATATGGCCATGGAGCTGTTTCTTACCTGACAGGTATCCTTATTGAGAGTCAAGGCACATACAACCGAGTTTGTGTCTGGCGGTAAAGAGTCCCTCTGCTGACACTCGTCTATTGTGATGATATCTAACTCTACTTCCTGCAGGACGTCAGGTGATGACCCCTCTGTTCAAAATAAGATTGATATTAAGGAAAAGTGTGGCAGATATTTTGATTAGACACATAAAACAATGCAGCACTTGTAAGTCCACTGAGCATTTCAGTATCATTCTATTTAATGGCTAAATTGTAAAATACCAATTATCTAGCAAGATGTGGTAAGTGACTGAATGGCATGGTACAGAAAAGGAGAGGGGACGAGGGAGAGGAAA
>NW_020868292.1:220092-227592 GCF_003789085.1 Penaeus vannamei
TCTCGTCTCTCTCGTCTCTCTCTCTCTCTCTCTCTCTCTCTCTCTCTCTCTCTCTCTCTCTCTCTCCTCTCTCTCTCTCTCTCTCTCTCTCTCTCTCTCTCTCTCTCTCTCTCTCTCTCTCTCTCTCTCTCTCCTCTCTCTCTCTCCTCTCTCTCCTCTCTCTCTCTCTCTCTCTCTCTCTCTCTCTCTCTCTCTCTCTCTCTCTCTCTCTCTCTCTCTCTCTCTCTCTCTCTCTCTCTCTCTTTCACGTGCGGCTAATACCGTCCACCCTGCCTAATTTGTCCTGAATTTTTGGCAAGCTCGTAGCTACTTCGAAAGGCTTGATTCTCTTATTTCTAAATATGTTGGTATTATGAGGATGCAAGTGTTCATGTGCTATTTCCGGTATTTTGCGGTGGTGCTCTTACGTTATGAGGTAAACTGTTGCGTTGATATTTGTAACAAAAACACTGATGGTCATTTTTATTTTTGACCAAGCCTAAAAGAGGATTTTTTTTTTTTTTTTTTTTTATGAGGAACTTATCATATCCCTTGACATTGAACACCAATTAATTACCAATTAAGGTGTAAAATGTACATTTGGTCAGTCCCGATTGTACCTTCGTCAGATATACATATATATATATATATATATATATATATATATATATATATATATATATATATATATATATACGTACATGCATACAGTATTTATTCAACTCTGAGCTGAGCTGAAACGGAGTTGCTTGTCACGTGACATTGTAAGAGTCAGAAACACTTTTCATATTGGTCGTTATTGTCTAACGAAATTGTTTACATATAATGTGGGCCGTTTCATAGATGTCATTTTGTTTTCTACTTTTTCGGGTGTTCTCATTGGGACTTCAAGAACAAGAGATAAAGAGAGAGAGAGAGAGAGAATGAGAGCAAGGGAAGGAGAGAGAGGAAGGAGAGAAAGAGAGATAGTGAGAGAATGAGAGGAAGGGAGGGAGAGAGAGGAGAGGAAGGGAGGGAGAGAGAGGAAGAAGGAGGGAAGGAGATAGGAAGAGAAAAGAGAGAGAGATAGAGAGAGGCGAAAATAGAAAAACAAGGTAGAGCAATCGGAAGAGAGAGAGCGCGCGAGAGAGCCCCGACGAAAGAAGGGGGGGGGGGCAGGGCGTCCCAAATAGCCCAGCGAGCGTGCCCGGCGGGGCGCGGCGGGCGGGCGGGGGGGGGGGGGGGGGCAACGTGGAGGCGACCCCGGCGAACATGCGGCGGTGCCCGGGCGAAGGGGAAGGGGGGGGAGGTCGCCTATGGGTGGCGCATATGAAGGAGGGTCGGGCGAGGGGAAGGGAGGAAGGGAGGCAAACACAAGGGCTGCTTTGGGCTTGGCATCGAGGGGTCTTCTTCTCGGAAGGCGCGGCTCGAGGAGCTCTTCCGCGTGGCACCGAGCCAAGGGCAGGGGAGGCGAGGCAGGGGGGCGGGACGGGGTTTGCCAGCCGTCGCACCAACACAGCTGGGAAATGCTTTGAATCAGCTGATGCTTGATTGCAGAGGCCATGCGAAAAGGGCCGTAGAAGTGAGCTCAGTCACAGCTCAAAAGTGACGATGCCAGAATATAAGTTGGTCCTGAGATACGCTCGGGCCCCTTCGGGTGAGGGGGAGGAGGCGGTGGCACCGGTGGGGTGGGGGGTAAAGGGTGCTGCCCCAGCGATGCCTACCCGGCCACTGGGGCACCCATACTGGTCCCCGGCCGCGCGTCGGGAGGACCAACGGCTCAAAGCGTTCTGCGACCGACGTTGTGTTGGAGCGCGGAGGAGCGCCGTGTGGGGGAGGGCAGCGCAGACCCCGCCCAGTCTCACCTGACTGCTGCACTCACGCCCACCTCCGCCCAGACACTTACCTCAAGAGGCCTCAAGACAACCTGGTCAGACCTTAGACCGCGCCCAAGGATCGGTGAACCGCAGTGCCCCGCGACGCCCGAACGCAGACTCCCGAGGCAGAAGAGCCTCAGTGCCGTGCCTGTTCGCAACCCCCAGTGCCGCGAGAAGAAAGCCTTTGAAAAGAGAAAAGCCAGTAACAAAACTCGGTCGCCCCAGGACTCAGAAAAGAAAGAAAGAGAATCCGTGCTTGCGTTTGTGCCTCCGAAATCCTCGCTCGACTCATGGATGGTATCGTGAGGGCGATTCTCGATGGGTTCCTGTACTCGGACCAGCCCCTCCCTGCTACGGTATTTGCATCTCTCCTTCGGTAGTTGTGTTTTGTGCTGCGTTTTCCCCTCTGCCCTCTAATCCTCCCCGGCCCGTGGCGGAAAGGGGAAACGAGCCAGCCACTCCTCGCATGATGATGAATCCTTTGTTATTCATAGTAAGTGTCCTTTTTCGAGATACGGAGAGTAAATGTTTTTTTTTTTTATTTTTTTTATTATTATTATTTTTTTTTTTTTGTGTGTGTGTCTTGTGAAAATGTTGTTGTTCATTCGTGCGTTGTTTGGTATCCCTCGTGGTATACATTGTGTTTGTCTTGGCACCGTGCTGTGTTGTACCATGTAATATTTAACGTTTCTACAGAATACGTTCGTGTCCTAAACGCCATTCGTCTTGTTATGTCTTATCACACGATCACATGAAAGCAGCAAAGAAAATACAACCAACCAGACGCTTCTTTATTTACACAACCGAAAAATAAATCATAGCATCACCATACCAGAAAACCCCATACCAAAACCCCCTTCCACCACACCCAAGCAAATCCTACCAAGGGGTCATTGCCACCACCTCCCAGGAGCCGAGACGAAACGGGGTCAGCATGCCACCCCAATCCTAGGTCAGACGCGGAGGCAGAGGAAGGGGGCGTGGCTTGGAAACCTGTGCCGCTTCTCCCGCCAGGAATGCCATTCGCTGTCGTTCCGCTGCCCTGAATTTCATGCAGACAAGACGTTCCCCTTTTCTTCGGATGTACGCCTCGCCTTGGTGCATGGCTGGACGTTCTTTTCTTTGTTTTTATTTTTTCCCTTCGGGTTGTTCCTTTTGATCAGGTCCACCACTTCTCTGTTCTTGTTGTTGTTTTTATTGTTTTTATTATTATTGTTGTTGTTATTGTTATTATTATGATAACAATAATTATGATAATTATGATATTGATAATGATAATCAAAATAGTAATAATAGTAATAATGGTAATGATAATAGTCATAATTTTGATAACAATTGATAACGACGATAATGATAATAATTATTATAATCATTATGATTATGATTGTTATTATTATTATTAAAATCATCATTATTTCTATTGCTATTACTGTTATTATATTATTGATATTATTATTATATTCATCATCATTATTATTATTATTATTATTATTATTGTTATTATCATCATCATCATCATCATCATCATCATTATTGTTATTATTGTTATTAGCATTATTGTTGTTGTTGCCTTTACTACTGTTGCTGATATTGTAGTTGTTGTGGTTGTTGTTCCTCATATATATTTTAAAGGAAAGGAGTTTCTGTGCATTTCCCTTTAGACGTGAATATTAAGAGCATTGATATGTAATTATCAATATAAAAGTCATACAAACTTTAGCATAATTCTTCCAATCGTCTGTGTTGCGTTTTCTTCAATAAACCATGCGCTGTATAGAATAAAAAGTTCCATCTTTTTTGTACAAAATATGCACCATATTTTCGTAATTTATATAGATTATTTGCACTCTCACTTTTACATGATTATACAATTTTACATTTTCTAAAACAAATCTGATAAATCATTCCTTTTGCATAGAAAAGCTTGATAGAAAGCAAATGTAACTGTGCTATTATTAAAAATTTTATCTGTATATCCTAAACTTTATTACCTAAAATCTAGCACCATATAATCACTAGCCGCATATAGAAAGCCGCATATAGAAAGACTTTGAATTAAAACGTCAATAGTAATAACAATTTCTCCTCTACGCAATTCATGTAGGTCCGTAGCCCTCAACCCCTGTGGTCGCATTACGCTGGTGTCAGTAGGGCTAACCTGCCTTCCCAACGTCTAAAAATACGTCTGGTCTTTCTTCTTTTACGTCACTAAACTGGCCCACGCTTCGTCACTGTCCTTGTTTTTGGAGGAAAATACCTCTAATTTTCTCTTAATTTTTTCTTCTCTCTCTCTCTCAAAGTCTATTTTTTTCTTTCGCTTTCCCGTATTTTTTTTTTGTTTTTGTTTTTCTCTCGATCTCATTCCTGTTTTATCTGCGGTATGCGAGCGTGTTATACAACGGCAGGGAATTTCAGGGGGATGAGAATCCATGCTCTCTCTCTCTCTCTCTCTCTCTTTTATTCCTTTTTCTTAGGCTTCCCCAGATGTTCCGACTTCGATCTTGAAATTCGGATGTTTTCCCAGCCTGTTTATGTGTGGCAATTAACCCGCGTTGTGTTGTTTGAGTGCCACTTTCCCCAAATGAGCGGAGGGTTGTTTACGCCACTGAATATCGCCAAACAAGAAGTTAGATGTAGTTATAAATTTGTTGCTTCGTTACCTGCGCTGAATGTGGATAAACAAAGAAATAATGTTTATAATTTTCGGTGCTGGTGCAACACTAGAGGTTACGAAATGTTGATTACGGAGTGGTATGATAGGCCACTCAAAGGGTTTCACATTAGCCGTCCATGAATGCACATGCGCAGTGATAGATATCTCAAAAAAAAAAAAAAAAAAAAGGATGACGTATGATGTTATCACAGTTGAACTTGGCAAGAATTGATCAAGCCTGTGATCGCGTCCTCGAGTTCAACATGTACATTCTAGTTCTTAATCAGCTGTCTTTGCCTCGGAGTATAGCCCGGGAGCCAAGATCAGCGGCAGAGTGGGCCACGGACGTCACGTGCTCGGGGTGGGAGGGGCTTTTTGTAGTGTTATGAATGTCTTCTCGGTCCTCTCTCTTTCATGATTCCCTTTATTTTTCCTTCATTTTTCGTTCTCTTCCTCGTGCATTGCTCTCTCTCTCTATGTCTTTAGCTTTTTCTCTCTCTCTCTCTCTCTCTCTCTCTCTCTCTCTCTCTCTCTCTCTCTCTCTCTCTCTCTCTCTCTCTCTCTCTCTCTCTCTCTCTCTCTCTCTCTCTCTCTCTCGACCAGTTTGTATCTTCTTTCATCCAAGCCTTTGTTTCATCTCGAAGACTTCTGAGTGAGCGCTGAATACATTTAAAAAAAAACAGGTAAACTCAAAGATAAACCTTCCGTTTTCTGACACTAATGAACCCCAGACGAAGCCCACATGACTCCCCCCCCCCCCCCGTCACCACGAGATACCTTCAGCTCAGGAACATTCAAGGAAGGGCAATGACCTCAAAAGCATCAAAGGCATCAAGGAAACGAGGCGAGACGGGAGATACCACGACGATAAGGGGCGGGGCGAACGGCGGCGGATCAGCCCGGGCGCTTACACCGACAAAACCGCCGCTCGGCAACTGTCACGCAGCGTAGCCATGACCGTGATCTTGCATTGCGGGGAAGGGATAGTTTCGTCGTTTCTTGTTCGTTCGTCAAGCTTTTTTTTTTCATTTAGGTTTTGCTTTTTTGCGCTGAATTGTATGTTTTATTTGATAAATATTTTTGTATTGTTCAAATATCTTGCATGCGCAGTACACGAGAGGACATTATTGTCTGTCCCTGGAGAAGATACTTCGGTAGATTGATTCATAAATGATGATAGTGAGAGAGGGAGAGAGAGAGAGAATTAATATCCCTCGAAATTAAACAAAAGTAGTTAAAAAGGATAAGAATGGCGAAGAGGCGAGAGAGAGAGAGAGAGAGAGAGAGAGAGAGAGAGAGAGAGAGAGAGAGAGAGAGAGAGAGAGAGAGAGAGAGAGAGAGAGAGCGAGAGATAACCTGATCGACGAAGGGGACGGCGAGGGCAGTGTGGCACCCTAGGTGGGCGGGAACTCGTCACCGGCCTCTTGGCACTTGCCCGGGCTGGAGACACGGCACGTCGACCGTGACTGACACTTCAAGCACCAAAAATAATAAAAAAAAAAAAAATAAAAAGGAAGGTAGAAGGAAAGATGAAATAGAAAAAATAGTAGTCTAACTGTCTCCCAGGTTATGATTGCCGGGAAAACTATTTTATTTGTTTCTTTTCCTTCGTTTTCTTTCTTTCTGTATTCTTCAGTTTCAGATAATAAAGAAGATTTCGTTTTGTAAGATTTATGTGTATTCCTGCATGGGCAATTTTGATTGTAGACGACACGTGCTCTTGTGTGTCAGCAGTTATGTTTAGCCTCTCCCTCACTCTCACTCTCTCTCTCTCTCTCTCTCTCTCTCTCTCTCTCTCTCTCTCTCTCTCTCGCTCTCTCTCTCTCTCGCTCTCTCTCTCTCTCTCTCTCTCTCTCTCTCTCTCTCTCTCTCTCTCTCTCTCTCCTCTCTCTTCTCTCTCTCTCTCTCTCTCTCTCTCTCTCCTCTCCTCTCCCTCTCTCCTTCTCTCTCCTCTCTCTCCTCTCTCCTTCCTCTCTCCTCTCTCCTTCCTCTCTCCTCCCTCTCTCCTCTCTCCTCTCTCCTCCTCCTCCTCTCTCCTCCCTCTCTCCTCTCTCCTCCCTCTCCTCCTCTCTCTCCCTCTCTCCTCTCCCTCTCTCCTCTCCCTCTTTCGCTCTCTCAAAACTCGAAACTCGAAAACAAAAGCAAAAACAAGATGGCGACGCTGTTGTTATCATCCGATGTCTCACTGTCGACAACCACCTTCCTTTCGGTCGGACATTGAGCCAGAAACCTGCAGGCTCCGACTATATTTAACGTATTCTATAGCTTCGGTGTCGTAGTTTTTTTATGGCTCATTATATATCTCCGTTTGTGAGTGAGAAATGAAGGGTTTGACTAGCCAAGCGTAGGGTGCACGTGTGTGAGGGTCGGTGCGCGCGGGTGGTAACAGTGGTATCACGATTTGATATGTTTATTGGGGTTTTCTCTGGCTGGGATGTTTGTGGTAATACTGATGGTGGTAGAAATAATGATAGTAAGAATAGCAATGATGACGATGATGATGTTGATGATACTGATAGTAATAATAATGATAATGATAGTAATAAAGATAATGGTAAGATAATTATATTATTAATAATAATAACGATGATGAATATGCTGATGATAATTATAATGATTATGATAATAAAAGTAGTAATGATATTAATGATGATGACAATGACGATTCAGTTTATCATATAAAAAAGAAAAAGCAAAAGATGGTAATAACGAGAGACAGTTCCGCCACCTGCGCCTTCCTCAGCGGGCGTCGAGGTTGAAGTCTGCACACCGCCAATCTGCCGCTGTAAACAAGAGATATCAATACATCGTGACGTCATTTCCCCCCCCCCCCTTGGTTTATTCGGTGCTCGGGGGGAGGGAGGAGGGGAGATGGGGAAAGAGAGGAGGGAGGGAGGGAGGTAGGGAGAAGGAGAGGAAGGGCGAGGTGTGGGGGACAGGCAGGGTAGGGGATGGGGGGAAGGGGTTGAGGTGGAAAGGAGATAGGGGAAAGGATTGGGAGAGAGGGTGGGG
>NW_020868292.1:232592-255092 GCF_003789085.1 Penaeus vannamei
AGAGGAGGATAATTCGTGGATAAGATGATGGTTCGGATAAAAAACATATCCCTTCGTTATTTTTGCTTCCCGATACTCGCAATAATCACTGTTAATTCTAATAAATAATAATGAAAGGATAATAAAATAATAAAACGATAATAAAATCATCATATGATAATAAAAATAAGCAATAATAAAGTAATAAACGCCTCAAATGTGCACACGGATGAGACTAATCTGAGTGAGATTTGAGATGTGAAAGAGAAGTCGAAAGTTCCAAGACCTTTTAGTTCATATGAGTTCATAATAAGAGTTTCTTTTTCGTGAGGAGGAGCCGCTCGCTGTGGGTCCTAGGGAGACCGAAAAAGAGGAGCTCGAAAAGAGGAGCTAGAGAGACCGAAAAAAGAGGAGCTAGAGACCGAAAAAGAGGAGCCGAAAAGAGAAGGCTAAGGAGACCGAAAAGTGGAGCTAGTAGACTGAAAAGAGGAGCAAGGGAGACCGAAAAGAGGAGCTAAGACCGAGAGGAGCCGAAAAAGAGGAGCTAGGAGACCGAAAAGAGGAGCTAAGAGAAAAGAGGAGCTAGGAGACCGAAAAGAGGAGCTAGTAGACCGAAAAGAGGAGCTAGTAGACCGAAAAGAGGAGCTAGGAGACCGAAAAGAGGAGCTAGGAGACCGAAAAGAGGAGCCGTACCGAGACTAGGAGACCGAAAAGAGGAGTAAAGGGGTCCCGCAGCACAAGGAACAGCAGGAGTGCGCTGAGGATGATGGCGCGTCTCCAACGAATGCCTCTGAGCCAACATAAGCGACGGCTGCGTCTACAACCCTCGAGCGGTACCATACCTTTTATGGCACCCCCTCCGGCCGGCATTATGTTTACACTCCGCGTGGAGGGTGGGGCAGGGGGCAGGGGGCAGGGGGAGGGAGGGAATTACGTTTTGATGTGGTTCGTTCGTTCGAGAAAAAAATTATATATGTTGTTTTATTTCTTTGCGGTTGCGTAGGAGTTATAGGTGCTTATACTTGTGTTGTCTTCTTGCCTAAGGAATATATTTTGGCGTTATCAACATGGATTATATCGCTTGTTTGTAGTCGTGTTGTCATTAGAGAAATATCTGCAATGTATATCACGACGGATGTGAAAATTGAAATGCGTTTTTCATCTCCATTTTCCATGTTTCTCATTATAAAATGTGTTTTCTCACTATCTACAAAAAAAAAGTTTTTCGTCCCGTTTCATATTCGTAACAGGTAAGAATCCTTTTACCACATAAACGCTTATTTTTCTCCGTTATTTTTTTTTTCCTGTTTCGAAGTGACTAACTCTGCTTTATGTCTTGCAGCTTGATTCCTGCGATGAATATGAGGACCGCAGGAAAATCAGAATGCGCCTCAAGGCTCTCGTGGCCGAAAAGAAAGGTAACGCATATGTTTGGTCGCAATTGTACGCTAATAATGATTTTGTGTTATTAATATTGATTAGATTATGTTTAAATGACATTTGTATGCACTGCATGATATATTCCATTTGCGTAATCATGATGGCTATGTCATTGGGCCTCTAGATTGCAGTATCTCTACAAATTAGAAATTTCATCACTGAAAATTAATGGACATATCTATCTTATAAGTAAATACTATTATTATTCTAAGCACATCTCTCTCTCTCTCTCTCTCTCTCTCTCTCTCTCTCTCTCTCTCTCTCTCTCTCTCTCTCTCTCCTCTCTCTCTCTCTCTCTCTCTCTCTCTCTCTCTCTCTCTCTCTCTCATCCCAAGGACCACTCCTGACGAGCGCTGTTTTCTTGCAGGTCTCCGTGAGGAGCTGAGCGGCCATGACCAGAGTCGAGGGTCACGTAGTCAGACCTCGACGGCGCACTCTCGATTCGAGGCAATGTCCAAATCCGCCACTAGTAACACAAAAGACTCTGATTTGCGTAGCAGTGAGGGTGAGTTGGAACCCATAGTTTTCGATCAGTTGAAAGCGTCCCTTGAGGAATATAGACAGCGCTTTGGTGACGGGGCTTCCTCTTCTGGCGGGACACACGCCGGGGCTAATATTTCAGCGCGTGGGTCCTCCTCTTCTTACTCTTTCCCTTCCAGTAATCCTAAGTCGAGCGAGGAGCACATGTTCGATTCGGGCACGGAGTCAGGGGACGATTCGAGTAAAAACCAGGACGAGCTGGCCGTGTTCATGGAGGGGGTGCGGGCGAACATAGAAGAGGCCGTCCTTAGGAATCGCGGGGGGAGTCAGGGGCAAACACACACAGACGATGATGAGTTTAGCACCGAGTTGATAGGCGAAGTTAATTCAGTGTTAGACAAGTTGAAGACTAATCTTTCCAAGTCGAAGAGCCAGACCTTTTCTGGCTCCGAGGGTCAGGGGGGACAGGGAACGGAACTGCTCTCGCTCATCGACCGCCTCCAGACTTCCCTTGGAGGTGTCATGCAGGACCACGAGGTAGATGAGCAGGGCAGGATGGCAGACAAAGACGGTAATGTAGCTCGCAATCATGATAGCGATGAGGATGGGGATGATGAAGAGGATGATGAGGAATATGAAGGGGAGGATGAGGATGAAGACGAGGATGATGATGATGAGGAATATGAGGAAGCTGACGCAGATATGGTTGTGCAGCACAGCCCGGAGAGGAATGCAAGTGGGGTCATGATGTCTAGTTCCTCGGGCATCTTGCATTCGTCCTCTTATGCCTCTTCAGGGGCAGGCAGTCCTGCTGTTGTCACAGGAGGACTTAAATTCAGTGTCAATCTTAATGAAGCCAAAGGCATTGTAATGAAAGTTGATGAAATGAACCAAGAACATAGTCACAGATCTCGCTCCTCAGACAGCTCGTGCTCAAAATCACCAAGCAAGACCTACAGGACACACTCAGCTCACTCGACACCTTCAAGTGATCGCACTTCTCTCGAAAGACAGGAAAGTCGCAGTGAAGCGCGGGTTGTCCTCAGCTCGGCCATTGGTAAGTGCAAGTCCAGAGAGGAGCTGGTGAGGCAGCCGAGCACCGAGCATGAACACGAGGAGGAAGAGGAGCCACTCCTAGACGAAGAGGGTAATCAGATTCGAGACGGAACACCCGACAGCAGACTCAGTGATCAGGAAGGATCCCGCAGGAAGGAGAGGAAAGAAATACCTTGGAAAATCAGGGCAGCAAAGAAACGTTTTGAGAAGCCAAATTCAAAAGAGGAATTCAATAAAGGAGATTCTGTTACTGCGCATTTTGCTGGCACTCACATTGTTCAGGAACGACAAAAAACTTACCGTGATTTGTGGCAACCAAGGCCAACACCTTACAAATTTCAACCCCTTCAAAGTCGTTCACAGAGTAATGTTAGTGTAATGAAAGAGAACTGGCGCCAGATCATTCATTCAGGCTCGTTGGAGGATGTTGGTTTCATACACAAACCTGTTATTGCTAAATCGGGAGGAATGACAAAGAAAGAATACAGTAAACTTGTGACATCATTTTCAGCAGAGAGTATTAGTCCTCACAGCCCAGCTACCAATATGCCTGTGGAGAAACCTGCAAAGCAGCAGGCCCAGCACGACAGCGATAAGAGTGATTCAGAAGACTCAGATGATGAAGGTGAAGTTTTCTCAATCAAACCTTTTGACAGAGTCGGAACAAAGGCTCAGTTGCCAGGAATATTTCACAAACATCACGAACCTTCCATTGTTAAGCCTAGTAAGGTCTTCCAGAAGCTTGAAAAGCGTGATGTAATGAAGAAGTCAGACTTCTTTGTGGAACAGGCTCAGGCTCAATCAGTTGATGAACAAGACATTAAGAAACGACAGAGGAGTCCTAATCTGCAGCTACAGAAACCAACTGCACCAGTGATTCCTCCTCGTCAACAGTTTGCTCAAGGCCCTGCTGTGCCACCCAAGCGACCAACAACCTTGGCCATTCAACCAACTGTTCCAGACTGTCGACCTGCTGATGCACCAGTGGAGCAGGAGACGGACTTTACAGAGGCACCTCCGCCATTGCCACAGAGGGGTGAGTGTCCTCAGCCACCACCTGTCCCACAGCGAGTGGATTCTGGCTCGGCAGAATCAATATACAAACCTTGTCCTCCGGCACCTGTGTACCAGTTCATTGCAGAGAAGCAACAAGGTTACTTGCTATCAAAGTCTAAGTCTACTCCCTCTATGCCACCAGGAACCACAGAATTCTACAGGCCTCTTGGGAACTTTGCAAGCAGACGCAAGAAGAGCTTTGAAGAAAAACAGAGACTTGAAGGTTTTTATAAGATACACGCAGATAAGGTCGCCAAAGCAAACTACGTGAGTCGAATTCAGAACCAGCTGCAAAAGCAGATATCAGGAGAAGAGCAGGGAAATGTCAGCAAATGGACTGCCTATAAAGTTTCTCGCACAAAGAGTGCCGGATCTGTAGCAGGGATGATTAGTAAACTAGATAGTATTGAAAATGAAAGTGGAGATACTTGGACATACCACCAGTACCACAACAAAATGAACCCTGGAACTGGAAATCCCGGTGATGAGGAAAAATCTTTGGCAGATGATCCAAGCTCAAAGTTGTTTACTCCTGAGATGCTTGTCAAGATCGCCGTCCACAAGGCTGCTATCAATAAGCAATTGAGTTTCGGCGAAGAACAAAGGAAGACTGGGGCGGTGCGTGCTGGCTCTGCTGATTCAGATTTAGCAAGCAACCGCGAGAAAGCCAACTATCGACGTATGAACACAGTCACAGGTGCAGAGGTATCGAGTTCCGAATCTTATAATGTGTGGCAAGGCGTTCACCAGCACGTACAGCAACAGCAGAAGCTAAGGAAAAGACAAGAGGAAGAGGATGAGAGGCTACTGGAATTGCATCGGCAAGAGTCTCTGAAGAAAAAGGAAGAACTTGAACAACAGCAAGAACTGCAAAGGCAGGAAGCAGCGAAGAAAAGGCAAGAGTTACAGAGAAAACAAGAATTACAGAAACAAAAAGAACTGGAGCAACAGAGGCAGCAGGAATTACAAAGGCAACAAGAAGCAGAAAGGAAATTGGAACTGCAGCGACAGGAAGAAGCCCAAAGGCAACTCGAGTTGCAGAGACAACAGGAAGCTCAAAGGCAATTGGAACTGCAAAGGCAACAAGAAGCACAGAGACAGCTCGAGTTGCAAAGACAACAAGAGGCACAAAGACAGCTGGAATTGCAAAGACAGCAGGAAGCTCAAAGACAGCTGGAACTGCAAAGGCAACAAGAGGCACAAAGGCAGCTCGAACTGCAGAGGCAACAAGAAGCCGAAAGGCAGCTGGAACTGCAAAGACAGCAGGAAGCTCAGAGGCAATTGGAATTGCAAAGACAACAAGAGGCAGAAAGACAGCTTGAATTACAAAGGCAACAAGAAGCAGAAAGACAGCTAGAACTGCAACGACAACAAGAAGCAGAGAGGCAGCTGGAGTTGCAAAGACAACAGGAAGCTCAAAGGCAATTGGAACTGCAAAGACAGCAGGAAGAGCAGAGGCAGCAAGAGCTGCAAAGGCAGCAAGAAGAAGAGAGGCAGCGAGAATTACGGAAACAAGAAGAACTGAAAAGACAGGAGGAATTACAGCGACAACAGGAGGAACTTCAGAAGCAGCAACAGGAGTTGCAGAGACAGCAAGAGCTGCAAAGACAACAAGAACTGCAGAGACAGAAGGAACTGCAGAAACAAGAAGAGTTGCAAAAACAGCGGGAATTGGAGAGACAACAAGAACTTCAAAGGCAACAGGAAGTACAAAGACAGCTAGAATTTCAGAGGCAGGAAGAACTCAGGAAGCAACAGGAGATACAACAGCAACAAGAAATGCAGCGCCAGCAGGAACTTCAAAGGCAACAAGAATTGGAAAAGCAACAAGAATTACTAAGGCAGCAAGAAGAAGAAAGACAAAGAGAACTGGAACAGAAACAGGAAATGTTGCAGCAACAGCAGCAACTGAAAGAACAACAGGAACTCCAGATCAAGATGCAGCAAGAGCAAATACTGCGTCAACAACAACAGATACTGGAACAACAGAGGTTAATAAAGGAGCAGCAAGAAAAGCTTCAGAATCAACAAAAGCTTCAACAAATCCAGCAAACACAGCAAGCTTCAACAACATACCAGAGTCAGACTACAGTGCAGACTAATGTCTTCCAAAAGCAGAATCAAAGCTCAGTACAGGCATCTATAGCACAGAAACAGATGTCTCCCCCGCAGCAAGCAGTTTTCCAACCAGGAAAGCCATTAAGTGCCGTGCAACAGGCTGTGCTTGATGAAGAATCACAAAAGGTAGCTGGATCTACCTCAACGACAAGCACAATTTACCAGAGGCAGAAGTCTCAGGAAGGTGTTCGCCCAGGGGCACGGCCACTTACCAAAACGCCCGTCACACGGCAGGGCAGCATCGAGGGCGCCGCAGGGCTGGTCACCGCGGCACTCACCCGCCATCAGTCTCGTGAAGAGCTTGTTCGCCGAAGGAGTCTCTCTGCTTCAGGCAGGACCGGTAGTCAGAACTCCGTTAGCCGTGGATCTAATGTAGATAATGAAGAAGGTTTTTGTGTTGACGATGCAGAGGTGAATGACGATGAGGTGTTTGTGGAGTGTTCCCAGGCCAAAATACATCATGGTGCTACTGGTGTCAATGGCACACCATTCATTGCTCAGGTTATTGGTCCCGTTACTTCTCCACCAGTTCAAGTGCAGTCTCCAAAAGTCCATATGCCACCTCAGCCAGTCCAGATGCCACCTCAGCCAGTCCAGATGCCACCTCAGCCAGTCCAGATGCCACCTCAGCCAGTCCAGATGCCACCTCAGCCAGTCCAGATGCCACCTCAGCCAGTCCAGATGCCAGCCAGTCCAGATGCCACCTCAGCCAGAGTCCAGATGCCACCTCCAGTCCAGATCAGTCCAGATGCCACCTCAGCCAGTCCAAGTACAATTTCAGCCTGTCCAGAAGCAGTCACCAGCACAAGCTCTGCCAAAATCACCTCAGGAGAAGCCAGGACTCCGCCGTGTACAAAGTCAGAAGGGTTCCTCAGGCCCCGAGGTGCAAAAGGTAACATCACCAGACATGGATCGCTCTAAGAGTTCTTCTGTTTCCTCTCTGCCGGAAAGAGCACAATTACCCACCCAAAAGAGAGTCAGAGCCTTCAATAAGAACTTTTCCTTCGATCAGGTATCGTTTGGAAGCCAGAGTTCTGTGTCTTCACTACCAGACTCACCAAAATCAATTGAAAGTCCTGAAGTAGCAAGAAAGGGTATGTTTGGCAGCCGAACCTCTGCAATTAAAGAAACTGATAGAACAAAGAGTTCCTCTGTGACATGTTTAACTGAAAGCTCTAGCAGTGTACAAAAATCTTCTGTAAAGGTTGTTGGTGCTGCTTTCACCCCTGCAACACGTGATACTTTTCGCGCAAAGAGTTCTTCAGTCTCTACCTTGCAGGAGGATACATCAGCAAAGCCCATAGTTCAGAATATCAATGCTCAGAATGTTGGACTTGGTAGGCTGTCGCAGTCACTAAAGAATGTTGCTGGATCAGAAACAAAAGAACAAAGCACATTCCTTCAGCAGGCTAATCAAGGTGGCGCCAATGTTGCTCCTTCAAGGTTGAAAGCAACTGATTATGTTGTGCCACCACTTCCAACAACTGCTATGCGTCAGCAGCAACTTCGGGAACAGCAGGCTCGAGAACAGCAACAACAGCAGCATAAGAAGGTGTCTCGTTGGAACAGCAATCCCGACAACACCATGAAACCCAAAGCAAATGACTTTAATGTCCCCCCTCTACCAGCCACAAACTTTGCTCCTCAGCAAGGAGTGTCAAGGTGGGGCAGTGTCCCAGACTCTGTTTCTAAGCCTAAAACTTCAGACAATATAGTTTCACCTCTTCTCACATCCAGTGACCAAGGTCGTCACCAACGCACTCAATCGTTATCATCCTCTCAACCGTCAGCCATTCCTCCCCCTGTCTCTGGACCCCCATTCACAACAAATACCAAGAACGTTGCATCTGCAGCTCTTAAATTTGACCAGACTGCTACGTCATCGAAAACTACAGGTGCGTCCTCAAACTTAGAACCAATTAGAGAATCAATTCAGCTCAATTCTCAAGGTAAGGTTTCAAGCATGTGGGAATCAGCAGTCACTTCATCAACATCATCTTCATCTTCCAGTAAGCCCTGGAAAGAAGGTGTAGCTGCAGACGTTTCGGGTCGATTTGTCCAAAAGAGTAAGGAAAAACTATTAGAAGGGAAAAGTCAACCTAAAGAGAATGAAACCATCATCGAAAACAAAGTGCAAAAGCAGATTAAATCACAAGTAATGGTAGGGCAGAAAACTAATATCAGCAGTAGCACAGTTACACAGGCAGAGGCCGATAGTATGGGATGGGCAGGTCGAGTTGGTAAATTAAAAGTTGATAAATGGGAAAATACTGCCTCAAAAGAGGAAGTCGTTAAAGAAAAGTCTGACGTTAAAAGGATTGGGAAAAACAAAATAGATAAGTGGGAAACAGTCAGTAAGGAAGATCGCGTTTACGAAAATACTACTGTGATAAATACCGAGGTAGTTAAAATGAGAAATAAGGAAAAGAGGGAGAAATGGGAAAATTTAGCTTCAGGAGAATCAATAGCAGTTACTAAGGAGCGAGAAGAGAGGGTTAAGCGATTAAGCAAAGAGCAAATTCTGCAGTGGGATGGAGGGGTCCCCAAAGCTGAAGAGGGTGTATCAGTTGAAGGTAACCGTGTAAAACGACTCAGTAAAGTGCAATGTGAGAAATGGGAAGCAGCAATGGGTATGAGCGAAAAAACCGAAGAGGAGAAAGCAGTACCATGGAAAGACCCTTCAGCCATCACGTCACAGGTCAGAAAGGAGATCACAAAGTTCGAGGACGGAGGGAGCACGGGATCTCCATGTGACTCCAGGGAAGCATCTCCCCCGCCCAGAGGTATCGTGCGAAGATCGAGTTCAGGTTTGATCAAGAAGACTTTAGCTGCCTTTGAACAGGGTTTACCTGACAGAAATGAAGCAGAACTCACTCCTTCGCCCGGTCTTCGACATTCAAGTTCTGGTTTAGTCAGGAAGAATATCGCCGCTTTTGCTGATATGACAGAATCCGAGGTTTCAGAGGCGTCGAGTGCGGTACCACTACGGCACTCCAACTCCGGCATAATCAAGATGGGTTTGGCCAAGTTTGAGGGTCAGGGCACCCCGGACTCGCCCGCCGACCCTGAGTCAGCATTCTTGGAGAAACGACGAAGCTTCCATGATTCTCACACTGAACGATTCTCTGCTCTCGTGGAGAAAACGGAGCAAGGAGGAACTGTCCAGTCCGTCAGCCTCAAGATCCCTGTGGATCTTTTGCAAGCCAAGCAAAAGAGGCCTCAGAGTCTCGCCTTCTATCCTGCTAATACTAAACCAGAGCCCGCAACAGCAGCTAATATACCATGGGGTAAAGAGCCTAAAAAACGGCAGACTCCATCATCTATTACTCCAAATGCTGTTTATGCGCAAGGGCAGTATGAAGCCTCCATGTCACCCGAAAGTGCAGAAAAGAAGCGTAGAGAAATAGCTGCATTCTTCCAGCAGTCTAGTCAACAGATATCTCATAAGTTAGAACAAAAGTCTTCTGTAGTAGTTAGTTCAACTGTAAGTAAAACAAGCAGTTCAACTGTAAGTAAAACAAGCACCGATCATGATGAATTAGCAGATTCATGGGAGGAGCTTCTCCAGGGGACAGAGTTAGATACTTCGATAGATCAAGCATTCTCGGATGCACTCCTTAAAGATTTAGATATTGTGGAGGACGAGGGTTCTCCCGGGTCAGAGTCCCGTCGCCGAGCTCAGAGTGAGGGTGTAGTGGAAACTTCTGACGATGAAATGTCCGAAGTGGCTCGTGAAGCCAAGACAATGCGTTCGCAAACGTTTCAAGAGTTCTCAAGTCTAGTGGTGGAAGGTCAGAGTGTACAAAGTGAGAGTGAAGACCTCCGTCGACAGGTCCTCACTCAGACACATTGCCTCAGTCAACAAGCAGTTGGTAGTGTCGAGAGCAGTTCGACCTCTGAGGGGCAAGAAGTGCACCTAAGTGACACTTCGGAGCAGGGTGGGGAGGGTGAGCCTCGGGGTGAAGGTGGAGACGATAGCAGTAGTGAAGCTTCTCTAGGTATGTCTCAGGGTTGGACTAACAGCAGCTTCATGGTAGGTGAAACTCGTGGGCACTTACCCATGGCTGACCAAGGCTTGCCAAAGGGCTGCCACTCTTATTCTCGTGCTGACGACGCGGTGCCCATCTATTATAAGACGATCGATGAAAAAAGTCAGCGTCCAAAGTTCCTCAGTCAGATATCGTTTACGTTACAGCTTTGTCCAGAACGCGCAAGCAGTCCCGTAGACAGTAGCAGTAGCGAGAGCCTGGGGAGGTCCGACGGGTCAGACAGCGAGGGAGGGTTTGCGGACGAAGAGGATAATGCAGGTATTGGGAAAATCGCCATAACGAGCCCTGGGCCGAGCGCGCACTCGCCCAGATTCCGTGCAAGGCCGGCGTTCCTCATTCCAAAGATTACCGTGACCGATCTTGATGCCGGAGCCCCGAGCGTGGCAGCGGACAACGCTCCGCCAAAAGACGGCAACACCGAACATTTTCTTGCTGTCTCCGACTCTCAGCAAAACGTCATCATTACGCGGCGCCAGAACACCATTGCTCAGAAGTTTTTCAAAGGGGATTTCAATAACGTATACAGTGACAGACAACGCAGTCCTTCGCCTTCCAAAGAAATGGCAGCCGTCTGCAAAGAAGGATTCGGCGCTGAAATTCCCGTTTCAGTTTTAGAACAAACCGATGCTCAAGACGCCAGTGCCTCGCAGGATACAGACACAGGCGTTCCTAGGGACCCGGAGGACGACGGCGGAGGGGGGTCGGGGGGGACGGGATCGGGGCAGATCCTGGAGTTCAATTTCACGGGTTCGGACGGTCGCAAGTGGACGCGGTCGTATATTCTGAAGATGCGGGGAGAAGGGGAAACCGAGGAGGACGACGTCGTACCGCTAGTCAGCGACGTCCCGGGAATAAAGCCAGTCATTGTCTCGTTTTCCGAGGCTGGTGCGTCTATTTCGACCGGGTCTGAGAGCGCGATGTCACCTTCATTATCTACGTCATACCCACAATCGCCGTCGTCATTAAACAATTTATCGGTCTCGTCGTCGTCGTTAACTTCGCATTCTTTACAGACAAAATCATTCTCGCAATCAAAGTTACAAACGGATATCCAAAAAGAAAATTCGTCACCTTCAAAATCACATTCATTAACCCAGTCACCGTTATCGTCGTCTTTACCTACATCTTCATCTTCATCGTCAGCTGAAAGGCCTTCGTATTTATATTTACCCCATTCGAATCGGCCC
Organism: Penaeus vannamei; assembly: GCF_003789085.1. NCBI lineage: Eukaryota > Metazoa > Arthropoda > Malacostraca > Decapoda > Penaeidae > Penaeus > Penaeus vannamei. The sequence goes on from NW_020868292.1 coordinate 243,958, forward strand.
ACAGAATCCGCTCACTTACATTCCCCATCTAATTCTCCCTCAACCTCTGCCTCGTCACCTTCCACGCCTTCCAGTGTCTCGCCATCAGTCTCGCCACTCATATCACCATCGTCACCGCCGACCATGAGCATGTTACCAGACTTGCTACAAGACTGTTATCCCGTTTCGCCTTCCGATTTCTCCCCTGAGTCACGTGACCTCGGAGAAGTCATTCCCGACTCCGCGGTTTGCGAATTCGTTTACGATCGGGTCGGTGACGACGATTTCGAAAAACCAAAGCAGAAGGAATGCGAATCAGATTTCGAATTCGAGGATGAGTCAGACAGCGAGTCATCATCGTCTGTAGACTCTGGTACGATTATAACCGTCGTTCACAGACCTGCGTCAGGGCAAACCGATATTCAGAATCCAAACTACACTCACGACGTCACGAATCGGACGTCTGACCCTAGCGTAAACGAGGAATATTTACGCGAATCACATACACCGGTCCAGATGGTGTGGGACGAACGTAGCACCCTCGTGGGATTCACTTACATCGATGAAGATGAGGAACACACACTGGGCGTAGCGAGTCACGAAAGAGCCGATTCAGGGTCGCCCGCAGGTGAACCCAAGACGCCCCTCGCCACCAGCCCAGACATCTGGCCTCGCGAACACCTTCCCACGCGAGGGAACGATATAGGCGTTGACGAGCGTGCGATCAGCGACACGAACGTCGGCATGGACGCGTTGAGGGCGAGCTTGAACGAGATGGAAGTCAGGTGGTCAGCCGGGGAAAGGTTCCACGAGCTCACATTAAGTGCTCGACAACAACAACAAGACGAACTCATGTTCGTTGCCTGTGTTGCTCTCTCAGTATATGCACTATTAGTCCTGTGTACGTAGTACAATGTACATGGATTGTTTTGGGCAATTTTTTTACGATTAGAGTAAGAGCTTCGAGAATAAAAGCTTTGACGCTGCTGTTGATGCTTTCCTATGACCAAGTACTACTGTTATATCGCCCCACCTCATGCTACCATATGGCTCTAAGCTTCATTTTTACATTAGAGTACAAATTACTCCGCTTTTTGGCCCATTGATGTACTATTTCTCTCTTTCCTGTAAACATGACTTCATTCGGTTTCATTACTTTTTCTTTTTTGTTTATTTTCAAGCTTCAGATCAACAGTGAGAGGTAAGAGTGTGTAGAGACAAACGTAACAAGCACTGCAGTAGTCTCGACTGTAGGTTGCATACATTTCCAGATCCCGCTGTTGTAGGATTTTTTTACTCTTTATTTTTGTTGCATTTATATTTATATTTATGTGTGTAAATAACCACCTTCGACAATTAAAGGGTCTAATCTAATGTCCCTGTGTGATATGAATAATGTGAATGCATGAAGCCTTTACTAAATATTCTAATAGATTTTGAGTGATTTTTTATGCATTTTACTGATCATTTCATTTGCCTTGTGTGCTTTTTTTTAGATGAAAAAGGTTGAAAGTATTTAAAATGCATTTTTACTTACCTCTCCCTCCCCCCCAAATGTGCACAGAAATTTATCTAGTCATCTTCCCTCCAAAGAGATTTCCAGAAATAATATTAGATAAAAAAAAAGATGTTTGATCCAAGCTGAAGTCCGTCTGCCTTGCTGGAGTCCTCAGTCCGCCATTTTAAGAGGTGGAATGATTAACTTATGGACAACGTGTTTAGTGTTTTGACGTTCTTTGTTTTCTCTCTTACAATTTTTCTTGCTCGTCTCTTTCTCTTTCTCTCTTTTTTATCCTTAGTGACCATCCTTGTACGAAAGTGGAGTTTACATGCTAGCAGAGAAGTCCGTAGATAGAATGCGTTCGAAGTTGTTAGCATGCTTCAGTACTTTTCCCTTTTGCCGAGTGTCACTAGTGCAGTTGATATATGCATATACTGTACATGTTATGTGCGTACACACACACCACACACACACACACACACACATTCTTATATGTATAATATATATATACATATATATATTTATAACACACACACACACACACACACACACACACACACACACACACATATATATATATATATATATATATATATATTATATATATATATATATATATATTATATATATATACATACATATATATGAAAGTGTATTTATGTATATGCGTATATGAAATTACTGCGCTCTCTTTAAGGTGTGGCGTTGTGCCCCGTAGTGAATGTAGATAATTTTAACTGCTTAAGATGTTAATTAATTTGTATAATGTTACTGGAATTAGTTGCTACATGTCTTCTAGTATGTTTAAGAGTTGTTTCATAATTCACCCAAAGCTTTTTTAGTGTGTCTGTACATGATAAACAGAAGAGAGAGAAGCTTAACGTTCACTTCATTTTTATTCTCACCTATTAACGACAGTATATATATAAAAAAAAATATCCTAAATTTGACACATTCACACTTGTAGATTTCCATTCTGATCTTCGCCTCCGTTCCTCAGAGATGTCGACCTTTCGTCCTATAAAAAAAATAATAAATATATAAAAATCTCTCGTCGAGCATGACGCTAGAGCATTCTGACCGATTTAGAGCTCGGAAATCCTCGTGAGATCAGGTTAAGGTGACGGGCTTCGGTAACGGTTATCATGTCTTAAAACTGTGAGTGAGATGACTGGAGGTTTCAGCCTGCCGATCCTTGCCAAAAACAGCTGTTATCATTTTTTTTCCTAGTGAAGACTTAGAGGGGGAATAGTATATATATAAAGAACCACCCTTCCAGTCAATATCCTGTGGATATGTCCCCCCATGCAGTTCTTTTTTATTAACACTGACCGTCTCTTTAACACATCCTCCATCCTGTCGATGGTACCCCGCCTCAGTCCTTCCATGTACAATAATATCCCCAAAAGCCAACAGCAGCCTTTCCGTCCTGCCCTCCCCCCACCCACCCCACCCTTCACCTCCATTGCCTCTCCATGGAGCTTGCTGAAAGTGGGCCAGGTTGTAGTGGCATGTTTGTGTTGTAGATGTGGCCCTGGTTAACGAGTGGTTGAAGGAGAACTTCCCGGATCAGCGAAGGCCAGGTGGCTCCCGGCCAGGTGGGTATTGAAGCGCCACCTGACACTGTATGACACACCTGTGACACCGTATGACACAAACACAACAGCGCCCACACTCGGTACATGCATAATACGATGCCCATTCACAGTCAGACTTCCACGCACATGTACACTTAAATGCACAAGAGTAACAGCTATGCACACGACAAAGACAGCAGATATGCAAGGACAGAGAACAAACATGCACACTAACGAATGTACAGTTGAACATAAAAAAAAACATTTCACTTGTTCATAACTGTTTTTCAACCATCCAGCATGCCAAAGTTATAAATAATTGTGTGAATCTTTACATAAAACTAAATATTATAGTTTATTTATAGTTTATTTAACTCCGTGTACAGTTTTACAAATGTATGATTATCCTTTTTTGATATAAAACACCCTTCCTGTATGAATCATATAATAAATAAAAAAATCTGAATTTTGTAAAGAAAACCATTGAACTCCCTTGTCTGTGGGAACTATATCATAAAAAATCTGGTAATTTTGTAAAGAAAGCCACTGAACTTTTTCGGCCTAACTTTTGTACTTCTTTGTATTGCTTTTTGCTTCTTGCACTTAACTCAGGCGGCCTAAGACAGTGAATAACACCACTCAAATCAGCTTACTAATGAGTGAAAGTAGATGTTTTGCCGGCGACAAGGCATGATAAAGACCCTCTTTAATTGCCACGATTTCCATGTCTGCAATAAGAGAATAAAAGAAAACGTAAACAGCGCACCGCCACTTCCCTTTGTGTCTGCCAAGTGCCTTAAGCCAACACCCTCTCGCCGAGGTCGGTCTGTGATCTGCCAAGGTGGGAAAACGTCAGCACTGTATTTCCAGGAAGAGCAGACCGAGATAGGCAACCACAAGTTATATCGGGATGAGAGAAAAAAAAGAGACGAAGGAAAAGGAGGAGGAGGAGGGGGGGGGAAAGGTAGGGAAATCTTGTCATAAAATTCGTAACTTAGGGATGCGACGATGAAAACCATCTGGGGGTTTTCGCCGTGGTGAATGAACTTTCAACAGCGTGTGCTTAGATACTGAAAATCATGTTTAGTTTGTTTATTCCTTTCCTTAAATGATTTAACGTTGATATCCCAGACGCTGCTACAAACCTGCCATTTCCCTCTATTCCTCCTGTTCCTAAAGCCAGCGTTCGAAACCGTCCGTCAAATCGCGTTCACAAATCAGCGTGCAATTGTTAATCCTTTAAACAAATAAATGTGCTAGATATCAATGGTCACGTAGCACCAAAATCAGCGTGTAATGGCCAATCCTTTAAACAAATAAATGCGCTAGATACCAATGGTCACATAGCACTAAAATCAGCGTGTAAGTATGCGTGAGGGAGGTCACAATCAGGACGATCTTGCAGACAGCGTAAATAGGTTACTGGGTTGTCTTGTCTGCATCTGAAGGGACGATGACAGCGACAAGCTCATTATGGGATGTCATATCTGTTGTCTGCAGTTCGTTTTACTTTTTTTTTTTCGTTCGGGTTATTGTTTTGTAATTTTTTGAAGTTTGTATTGCGTTATTTATTTATTTTGTATTTATGTATTTATGTTTAGCTTACAGTGTTTCATATTCAGATCAAGTTTTATGTCAATTTGTTATTTCATTTTTTATTGTGCTAGTTTTCTTGTTTGTGTGATGCTGCTTTTTTGGCTTATTAGTTCGAAGTTTATTTGTTATGCGAAAAACAACTCGATAATTAGATGTTTGGAATCCAGGTAACAATACGCGTCTTTCACTTTGAACTAACTTTTTATTTGATTTAGCGATTCGTTTTTAAATTTTTAGCATTGAAAAATAAAGATAAAAAATATATATGTATATCATGTCATGATACATTCAGTTGGTGACCTGTATTCTGTACGTGTTAACGCGGACATGATTTAAGACCGCGGTTCCTTTAGGTCACAGAATGTCGCGAAGTATGCCAGACACCTGGTCGTGCGTGCGTCACAGGTCCTGTGGAGTCGTGCCTCCGGGCATTTCGTTCATCTTTTAGCCATTATTTTAAGCAAACATCATAGTTCTTGCGAAGCGAACTCATTATATCCACATAAATATGTAGCGCAAGTCGCCCTAAGCTTTTATCAACTGCTGCAATAATAAGTTTCACCTCATGACAAAGGGAGCCGACTTCCGAGAACTGCTGGCAAATATTCTTAAAGAACATGGCACGGTGCCACCCATTGCCCATATCGCAGCTGTCGCCCGTACTCACCAATTGTCCAAGGCGGGGATTTGGGCGAGCGGATTGCGAGATGGCAAAAATTCCCAATTAGCACGGATCTGTGGTCGACTTCCGGGTGGGTGAGGTTAGATACACCAGCGAGGGTTGAGCAGCACAAAGGGGCTTTAAAGCGTATTATTTTTATTTCAAATCATTGTAGGGCGATGGGAGTATTTGCCAGAAGCTTCGGGTTGGCGAGAAAAAAAACATCCTCTTTTTCCGTGGGATGAGAATACATTCAGTTTAAGGCTCGGCAGTCGAGATAAAGGTCTTAGGGCTACCGCTAAGGTACTCTTGGCTCTGGCGAAAAAATGCGGTCATGGCCGACACAGAATTAACTTCGAAGAAAAGGTATGGTGACCCATAGTGGATGACAGGGCTCCCAGATGTCCAGGTGGCACAGATCCTCTCAACCATGTCAAGAGCGGGGAACCCCATAGCTGGGTACTTCCTGAGACACCAGCTATATCTTGGGCGACGCTCAGCACGAGCCATCAGTTGAGGTGAACAGCACCTAGTGAACGGACAATCACTCGAAAGCCGGCCGCTAACGACACCTGAATACCCTGGACTCTGGTTGTACCTGTCGCCATTCTTGGATTTGCGTTGGGCATTCGGCGCTTTGGAGACGAGAGAGAACATAGCGATTTCTCATCAAGATGGCTTGTGTGGTTGCTTATCCGGGTATTGGTCTCTGGTTTATTTCTTTGACATTCACTGAAAGTACGAGGGAGTGAAGTAGATTTTAAAGCTCTTGAAGAAAATGAAATACAAATAGTTCCTTTTGGCAGTAAAATCGGTCACATGCGGATACTCGGCGAAGAAAATCTTTGAAGGCATGATGCTGTTAGTTCCCCCTTTAAAATTTGTTTTTGTTATTGGTGAAGTCAATTGTGGTAATTCTGGACTAATGTGATCCCTTTAACAGGAGACTCCAAGACTTCCACTGTGTCACCCTTCGGCGTGTCCCGCACCTCCAATACAGAATCTCGAAGCTCCAGCCAAGGTATGTTAAACGCAACTCACTACACTAAATACAGGTGCTGTAGGGGATCCCTGCTGCGTATCTACTGTATGGCATGAGGTTGTCATGTACACTCATATGGATTACCCAAACACACAAATACACTTTCATTTGAGTCTGTCATTGATGATAAGTATGTTTTGAATAATTAATAAAAAAGATATACATACACATGTATATACACATAGTATATACACCTACATACATACATACCTACATATATATACATACATACATACCTTTCATTCTTATTCTCCACATTGACCAAATACATTTACTGAAGGCCTATGCACACTATTCAGTATTTTTACACATTTTTACACAGTCACTCAGATATATTGTCACATATGATAAAAGCACATGTGTATTCAAATTTGATTTTGAATTGATTTCACTGTTATATCATGTGGGTTGATGATAATTGATATATGAATTAACAGAAGAAATGGAGAGAGGCATATACTTTTCTTTTTCTTTTTGTGGTCTAAATGATTTTGGAATAATACCACAGTTTTGTAATAAGACCTTTTTATAGCAAATACTATGGGTATGAAAATGTTCTTTTCCTGTCACTTATCCCTCTTTTTCCTTTTCTTTTCAGTCAATGTCCAAAAGAGTTCCTATTCCTCATCCAGCTCCTCCTATAAGACTTCCTCCTCCATGAGCAAAGGTATGTCTTGGCGAATTAATTTCAGGAAGGAAATTATTTTTCATCCAGCTCTATATTTCTTTGGAGAAAGAAGCTATGAAAATTAGAAATGATGATTATGTAGTTAATGAAGTTTCATTTGAATCGGTATACAGAAAATCTTGAAAGCAGACAAGTGGTAATGGTAATGATGAAGATTGCCTTAAAGTGAGAAGTAAATCAATGTTGATGCTATCAGTGCTATATTTCTTATTATAGTGTCTGAGATCTATGATAATTGTATTATTTTAATTTTGCAGTTGACAGCAAAAAGGTTGTGTCCCCATTTGACAAGTTCAAGCAAATGGACTCGCAGACCCCCCGCACACCAAAGTAAGTCCCTATTAAGAACTGGAGGTTAAGAAATGTACATTCTTCAGTCCATAGTATCATTAGCAACACTAGGTCTTCAAAGCACTATTAGCAAGGGTCTATCCCTATGTGAGAATATTGCTTTGAATTCATTTTGCTGATGATAGTGATATGGTAAAGGGTTCAAACGTGTAGAGAATATGGATGAAATTATGTTTGCTAAAGAAAAAAAAAAGATGTAAGTGGCTGGATATGCTTAAATAGAAACTGCAAATGTCATTTCATCCATCCTATGTTTCTTTTTTCATTAGGGGGAATAGACTTGGGTCATAAATAGACATTGCTTGAAACATTTTGCTTTCAGGGTCACAATACAGGGTGGTTATTGTATATACTGTCATGTATGATATTTATTTTTTTCTTCAAGAAGATTTCAGGTTTAAGCTAGTTCACTTGCTTAATTGTAGAAATGTCTCCTGTGCTTGGTGTACCAGCCTGTTTAGACAGGATAGATAGTTCTTGGAGAGGACAAAGGACAGTCTCCAACATATGTTAAGAGTGCTTTGTGCCATTCATTGTATAAACAGAGCTTTTGGCTATAAAAGTTTGATTATGTTGTACTGCAGAACTTGATAATGTAATGTTACGAATATGCATCATAATAAATTCACACTCAACTTCACACGATTATCAAACTCTGCTTTACTACATTAATCAAAGTGAATGATATGTGCATTGTTACTCTGGGGATATTTTGGCTTAAAAGTAGTCATCAACATTATTACACACATCCTTGAAGATTTTTTACAGGGTATACATTAGAGCATATTTATGTTTTTATATCTTGTTTTTCCACCCATTTATTGAGTATATTGTTTCCTCTTCATATCTCTGTCTTCTCTGCCTGGTTCAGGCTCTCTCCCACACCCTGTATTTGGCCAGGGCATACCTGTGGTGCTTGTGGTATCACCCTCCCACGTCTACAAATTCCCTGTGCTTACCATACACACCTATAGGTTTTCTCCCTAGATGATACAACTGATCATTGGTTCCTTCAAAATCAATGGTTAAAGATTTCTTGGGACAACATCTAACTCCTCCTGTGTTTCCCCCAGTCCCTTCTCCTTGGCCCTGCCAATTATCAGACACAATGCTGCCACAATCAAAAAAATCATCCTAGACTTCTGTAAGAGATCCACAGCAGAGTACGAGAGTAAGGTAGAGTTGGATCACAAGGTTCCCAGTGTTCTCTTAGATAGAACATCGCCGCTCTCAGCTGTCCCTCCACTGTTGGTGTTTGGAAAGATTTTGTTGAAGTGGATGGATTATGTAGCATACTGATTGGTTATGCCTTCTAACCACTCTTTATGATAGTGAAATGAGTATGCTCCATCTGCCATCCAACTGTTCATACACAGGCTTCCCAAACACAACTTCTATAACTTGGTGTGGTTTGCTCTCGACATCTCTTTTTCCAGCTCTGTGATTAGCTAGAGTGGCATCCCCCTTAGAACAGAATGATTACATTAGAGTTCAGCTGCTTCCCACTGCTTTCCTTGCCCCTTAGAGCACACACAGACACACACAGTCTGCATAAAATGTACTATCATGTACAATGAATACAGAACTGTTGACTAATAGTACACCATGAATGGACAGATGTTTTTTTATATAGATCCCTAATAATTGTAATTTATGTTTATAGTGTATCTTCACTGTATTTTTGTATCTATTTGGTTAGATACTGATTGATTGCCTTCCTCATACTTTTGAATATTGTTTGGAAAATGTGATAGGCTATGTTTATAGTCAATGTGTAGATTTAGTTTGTGTTTGTAATATACGTCTGCGTATATAGTGCTGATATATGTGGGTTGAGATATTTTTGTGTGTTTTATGGTTTAAAGAATATTTTGCTTACGTGTCATGAAAAATCTGCTGTTCTATGTGTTTTTTGTTCAGACTTCTTCGCTTTTCTGTCGTTTGTGTGTGTGCAAGTGATTCTTGTTGAACTTTCCTCTATTAACAAAAAATAACAATAGATCTTAGCCTCCCCTAGAGAAAAAGTGTAACTACAGTATAGAGCAGAACTGCTGCATGATTTGTGTAGCACGAGGCACTAACCAAAAGGGTGTCTGCTGGCTGCTCTCTACTGCTGGTGCTGCTACTGCCTGCTGGTCAATGCTGCTTCACGGCCTCTTCCTCCTTCTACAGCTCTAAGTCGAAGTCTGCGGGTGGTGGCCCACTTTTCCAATTATCCAGTCAACTTGGTCGCAGCGCCTCAGGGGTGAAGGATATGCTGCTGACGTGGTGCCAGTGCCGCACCCGCGACTATAAGGTACACAGGGCCTCCATGGGGCTTCATGCATGTAGCCCCAAGACACAAAGTAACACTGCACCATGCAACAAGACGGCAGAAACACTATATTGTCCCATTCCACTTTCAGACAGTGGTAACATTCACCAGTTTTCATGTTTTAGGATATTTTCAAATTTCATATCTCAGGTAAAAGAGCAAAAATGGTCTTCAAAGAATGTCAAAATTCCTTTGATACTTAAAATTTCTGAGGTTAATGATTTATCCTATATTTTCCCCAGAAAGCATCATGTAGACATATTTAAAATTATAATCATTAGCTATGCTTCATACGAAAAAAGGAACCACTATTGGTGCAATGAGAGGCAAGATTATGGCCCTGGTCTTTGCCAGCTGAACACACTTGAATAGCAATAAAACTAATAACCTGAAAGAAATTTATCCAATTTCTATTATAGATGATGAGAAATGTTGACGACAGATTTGGACGAAGGATGAGGAGAATGTTGGGAGAAATTTCAACATTGTCCTGTACATAATACAGCTAGTTTTATTTTTCTGTAATTGTTTGCAAATAGAGTTAGAACCTTTGATCTTTAGGTTCTTTTACACTCTTCCATCCTTGATTATTAGTATACATTTAGGGGCAGTAGTGTGTGCTTGTTTGTAGTGTTTTTTATCATAGTTTATGCATGACAGCACTTAGAGTGAGTTAATGACTTTAAATACATAGTTATCAACTGATTTTTTTGACGTCTTTTTACAGATGAATGTTATATGATTTTGTTTTATTTACTTCTTTTTTGCATCACAGTATTATATTAACATACTACAATTTAAAGTGCAAATTATACTATATACTTATTTATAATATAACTATTTGGAATGATTTTCATAACAAGAATTAAGTTTTTCAGAAATGCCAAACTTATCCATTCTGTTATAATCAAGTTTCTTAAGATTTCTGTCCTACATTATTTCTACACACATGATGCTTAAAACCTTACCTATTAATGCAGCAATTGCTTTAACCATATTTACTTAACCAAATTATGTCATATGCAAAAAATTAATAATAGAATAAATTGGCTGAAATGTTGCAGATAATTTTTGCAAGAAGCACCAAACTTTCATCTCCATCTCTGGAGACAAAATCTTCCATAGCTATCCTTTTGCTTAAGACAGATGATAATTCACATCCAGAATATTTTCCTTGCCTCGGATTACTACTATCATCACGCTAACCTTTCACTTCTCACCAAAACAGGGAGTAAAGATTGAGAACTTCAGCACAAGTTGGAACGATGGTATGGCCTTCTGCGCTCTCATCCACCACTTTTACCCAGATGCCTTTGACTTCGATAAACTCGACCCCAAGAATCGTCGTTACAATTTCGAACTTGCTTTCAGAGTGGCAGAGTAAGTACTAGTTTTTTTCTTCATGATTGTGTGTGTGTGTGTGTGT
>NW_020868292.1:260092-270092 GCF_003789085.1 Penaeus vannamei
CTCCTCTTCATAAAAGGACCTCTTTTTTGACCTTCCCATTTGACCTTATCTTGGGTCAATTCTCCAGTTGCATTAACGTTCTGTTTTTCATTATCTGATGATAATCTAGGCGTTGAAGAGAAGTCTGAGTTTGACTGCATACATTTTACTGCTTACAGAGAAACATTTTATCTACTTACAGGATTACAGTATTGTAGGTAAATAGACAAAAATTACCTATTAACTCTATTACCTATCAGAGCCTATACATTTGAAATTCAATTTGATAAAAAAGGACATAAGCTTGGTAAACCATCAAAAAAAGAAAAAAGAAAAAAAAAAAACTTTTGCATTATTCTTTTATCAATTCATAAACCAAAGTCCTCAATAAGCATCTTGGTTTTGTTCCTACTAACACAATCCAGATCAATCAAATATTCTTAAGTTTTCAACTGATGGAATGCATATAACGTAAAATTCTTCTTTACACATCATTCTTACAACTCTTATGATTCAGAAGCTGTTTACAAATATCTGTGTAGAAACATAGAAAAAGAATATCTTGTAAGTCCACATCACCATTACCCATGTTGCTATCAATTTCATCGCATTTTTATTGTCACCATCATTATCATTATTATTGATCATCATCATTATCATTTAATCATAATGATAATGATTATAATCATGATTACAATAATATTGATCATTATCATTATTTAATATCACTATTGTTATTATCATTATTATTATTATTGTTACTGTCATTATTATCATTATTATCCATAACATAATTTTATCAATAAATAAATATGAAGACAGTGATCATAGAAAGGGTAAAAATTGGGAATTACAACAGAATTTCTTTTTTCCTTTACCAGAAACTCCTTATTTTCTACAAGTTCTGTTATCATAAAAAGTTTAATTCTTTTCAATATTTCCTAATTTTGTATGCATGTATTTATCGTCACATCGGACAAAAAAAAAGGCAAACTCATAAACAGCACTGTAAAAATTTCAGTAACCATTATGAAAACTAGATCACTAACAACAAAAGAGTAATGAACATACTCATAACCAGCATAGATGGCACAGCATTTAATGAACCATAAGTGACTACCAAACCCAGTGGACTCAGGTGCTTGAAATGGGCCATAGACATTTTCCCAAGTTCACTGCAGATTGTTTAATAGATAAAAATAAAGGAAATAGGACCTATCTTCATTGCCTCATTTTTGTAGGTTTAGCATATAAGTGTAATTTAACATTTTACTTTTACTGCAATGATTAGACATTTGCTGAGATTACCACAACTTTTCACTGATTGCATGTTTGATGGACCAAAGAGCATTTTAAGTTATTGACATAAAACATAGGTTGGAAAAGCATAGATATATACAGTTGAGTATTTCTTCACCTTTTAATTCATTCATTAAAAATCAGGAATAAACAAACAACAATAAAGTCCTTTAACTTTATTATAAAGAATATATCTTCTTCTTGTATAATACCTAAATCCATGAAAAAGTTTAAGATTTCAATCTAACAAGCTAGGTCAGTAAAGATGACAACACTGAGTGATCTTGAACTGAGATAATTTTGACTAAGAAACAGTCTGCCAACAGATCCTCGATAAGCCAAACACAACTCAATAATACAACATGTCAAAATACATGACAAGGCTAACTACTGTCCCGTTGTTATGATGTGACCTTTCACTGTGCAATCCACTCAAGAATAATGAAAAGGAAGGAAAAAAAGTAACATGCCTACTAACAATTAAAACAGACTAGTTAACATTCATTGACATAATTTCATATAACACTAAAACACCTAGCAAAATTAAGGCTATTTCTGAATCACACAGATTAACACATGTGAAGCTTGTTGAAATAAGGAATGGAGAGAAGAAGCTCAACTATAAGATCAACAAATGAATGTTGTACATAAGCTTGCATTGTTCTTTTATGATTCAAATATATGGTTAACTAATCTCTGTTTTTTCCCTATGAAATAAATACATATATATTTGTATATAAAATGCGTGGATATACCACTATTACAAAATCTTTTTCCTGTAAAAAGCAGACACATGCACTTGCCATTATAATAATAATTTAAAACACATGTTAGATAGTGAAAGCATTGTTTTCTTAAACAAAACCAATATTTTCTTTAGTAATAATTAACTTATACATATAAAACTAGAATATGGTAATGAGAGCAAACACAGCATAGAGAAGTGCACATGGATAAGCAACTAAAGGCTGTTGATGATCCATAGCCAAGCCTGTTACAAATAATTTAGAAGCTGAAACTGAGCACCAGAGGATGGCTGCACCTGTCAAAACCATGCCCACAGCACCTTGAAGAGATATGAGTACATTAACACCTGCCAATCCAACCATGGGCAACAGGCAATACCCGAGAATACTTACAACAACACCTAAATTTACACCTGACATTGACATCATGTTTAGGAGGCCATACATAGACACGCATCCTAACATGCCAATGCCATAAATATAACCAAACTGAGCTTTACCAGAGAGAAGAAGGAAACTACCAAAGGCTAAACAAAATGCTAAAGGGCCAGCCAAATCTGTGTCCTGCAGAATCATGGGGTTGGTGCGTCGCATTGGGTTCAAGACTGTGAGAGTTTTCTGCAATATGGATTCTGGGTTGATTCCTAACTCCTCGAGCAGGGGAGGCTCATCATCTATGGAGTCTCCTGTGACGGGGGCTTCAGGGTTGGGTCCTGGTGTCATGATGGAAGGTCCTGGGGTGAAGAAGGTAGGCTGCTGACCCCCTACATTATTGTAAGTAGAAGTAGGTGGGGGTCCTCCTTGGCCACCAGAGCTGCTATAATCGAAGCTTTGGAACTGCTGCTCCTGCCCAAAGTCTGGAGATCCCATGTCATAGGAAAAACTTGATTGGTCTCCCCAGCCATACTGCTGTTGCTGGTCCCAGCTGTATGACATCTGCAATGACCAAGTGCACTTTACTGACTCAGAATTTGAAATGTTAAAGCATCTTAAATATTTACAATGTCTCTAAAATTCTTAATCACAGCTTATCATAAAGATGGCAAAGTGCACTTATCAAGTGCACTTGCTCATACAGAGGGCAATAACAGTGAAATAAATAAATAATATAAATATTCATGGGACACTCAGGGACACTGTCTGGATGTTTAGGAGTTCACATGGGTCAACATGATTTGGGACTGGTTTCATATGACTATACTCATTGAGGAATTAATGAATATAAGGGTCTAACTTGGTTTCTTTCATGGGTAAATAAGGGGGTAACCTGAACTGCTTTTACCAGATTTTAGCCCATTTGCATTTGCATGCATCCTATGACACTTACCAGGATATCATCCATAGATATAGGGCTAAGATGGAATATGTCCAAAGCATGATTGAATATAAATAGGACTGAAACTATTCATAATGAAAAACATATGTATAAATTTAATTAAGGGAGTGTTTATGTATATCAACTATAGTTTCCATGTACATGTCTCATACTATGCATCATTTAAGACATGTTTTATCATAACAAGTAATACTAAAATTAGGACTCAGCATGACAATGAGAGCCACAATGCAGTCTGCCTTAACCATGAAATTGCTGTCTCATCCATGCCAACCCTGAGTTATAATACACTCATTTGTAATCAAAATGTGCTTATGATCATGAATTATATATCATGATGTGAGCAAAGGCAAAAGACATCCACTGGGGCAATGGATTCCCTATTGCCACAAAGTAAGCCGTCTGAAAGAATTTATACTCACTTAATTAGCCTTAATAATTCATGCATGTCTGGTACAGTATATAATGGAACAGCATGAATATTTGCCCATTATGTGAGAAAAAAAAATCTTAAAAAATAAATACCAGACGTCTGATTGCACCATAGCATATTTCATTGGAAAGTACAAATTCTATGCATTCCTCTTTTTTAATGTATTGTTACTATTATGTTCAAAAACATAAGTGCTGAAACATAATATAGCAATGTGATCAAATTTCAAAATGAGCCCAACCCAGTCTTTGCATCACAACAATTTAAATCTGTTTGCTTTGTTGGCCAGAACAATTGGTGGGGTCCAAATGAATTTAACCTTTTCTTTTTTTTAAGAAATAAGGGATTTCAATAAATAACTACTCAAAGTCACACATTTGAATATATTTTAACATACACTGCCTTAACTTTTAAGTAACAATGCAAAACTTGAAATCACCCCTATTCAAAGCAATCTCATACTCAGAAAGAAGGCTAAGCCATCCATAAGGGTAACTCGGGACTATTATGAAGTAATATTGATTACTTTTCAAAATGCAAAGAGAATCATTCTAGTATTTCAAATGGTTCCTCTTCTTTAAGTGATTAGATAAGCTGATACAGGCTCACCTGATATGTTTTTGTATTAACTAGAGCACAAATATCACTTAGAGCACAAAACAATATTCTTTAATATACAAATAACTAGTGAGGATACATTTACAATATTACAATCCACAAAAATCTTTTGGTATACACCATCCCCCTCTCTTTTCTCTATACACCTAAAAGGACAAAATATCATCCAAATTGTAAAATTTTCTTCATCTTTAACTTAATAATGTAGTCTACTGATAGTTTCCTAGGGGGAGGGGGACTATCAACCCCTGACTGCTGCCTTAGAATACAAAGAATCTTCCGTGATATTCACGGCAGAATGGCGCATAAGTCCGACATGCAGAGTAAAACATGAAGGAAATATAATGAACTGTACACCCACTACCCTGGAATACAAAGAATCTTCCTTGTATTTAAGACAAGATAGAGCTTCCTTTTCATTTCACAGGTTACTGTGCTGGGAGTTGAGGGCAACAGCCCCCCAGGGGGGTTTACAGGGGCCACAGCTCTGTTCATTAGATAACTTGCTATGCAAGTTATCTAATTACAAAGACTTCTGTGCATCCGGGATAATCCTATGCTCTATCTTGCTGTAAAAACATGGTGGATATAATGAGTTACCCCCTATATCATGGAAAGAGGTAGGGGAGCTGCTAGGGAGGTCGCAACGGCATACATAGCCCCCTCCATTAGACAATTCAGCGCCCTATTTTGTATGTCTTTCATATTTTAACCAGTAATTTCTGGCATAGTTTCAGTTTCCCACAGCCACAAGATACAAAGTAAAATTTATGTTTAAAGGATAGAACAACAGAATATAAGATACTTTTCATCTATGATATTTCATTCACAAGTTAATAATAAGAAAGTTGTGCAAAACTAAAAAACTTTGGTATACATTACAGGAAAATGTAATGACACTTATCATAGAGAAAGGGGAAAATTACATACACTGATATTTGAAATTATCCACAGGCAAAGAATAACATCAGAAATTAAGAAAATGGGTTGCGACAAATGTGGAGAGCAAGTCCAGGGTGATCAGGTAGGCGTTCAAGGGTGGAGCCTCCAACAGCAAAATACAGCAATGGGGTGGGGGTTGAGGTCAGAGCCCAGGGGTAGGAAGATCTTTGGTTCAATTGATGATATTTGTAGATTTCCTTGGAGTGGCTGCAGTAATAGGGACTTAGTCTCAGAAGACTGAGGTCACTTCATAAACAGTTACCAATACTTTCATTTCCATCATTGCAATGGAAAACAACAGATTCACACATATTACAATGTGAACAATTGAAAGAAGGAATAATAATTGCAAGGCTGTGTGAAGCCAAAAAATTACCCAACTTCCAAATACCAAGTGCTAAATTTGTGTTGGTATTGGGGGGTCCATTGCATAATTCCTGAGAAGATTCCAATCGTACTGGTATAATTAAGCTCAGACCCGCATTAGCCTTCTGAACACATACCCAGAACAAAATCATAATCTACCGAAGTTAAGTTTCTAACTCAATTTTGCTACTCCCAAACCAATTCCCCCCACACCCCACCCCGCTGCATAGCATACCCCTTAAAATCTTTATAAATCAAAGAGTGATATTAACCACATGGGAAATTAACAGATATTCACAAGATACAAGAAAGCACAGTTACCAATTTACTATCAATAATCTACAAAAAAAATATATAAAAAAAAAAAAAGAAAAAAAAAATCCACAACTGGAATTTTATTTGGTTGCTGGTCAACGGTTAATGGTTAGACCAAATAAATGCGCTAGACATCTACGGCTAAAGAAATATATAAGAAATCTATATTCTGCTTTAGCCTACTGTTGCCACTTTGCCAAATAGTGAAAAAATGTGCGGAAAAATACGTCACTATCCAATCAGGAATTTAATACACCTGCGCGTCCAATAACTTCACTATCTTAGAGATTTGACAGAAGTTAATAGAAGATAAGGTTCTTAGACTTATTTACTCTACTGTTTGCATATATCATTTTCCATTCAAAAGAAAGCAAGACAAAACTGGACAAATACTGTCAAATGATAAGGTAATTAGATGAGTGAACTAAAGATTTATGTAATATGCATAATTCGGTTCTCTTACATGAAATTTGTTTCTTAATCTCTACTCTTCTTGTATTCATAACATATCAGACACTCATTGGGAACAACAAAATAAATAAATACATTTAATTGGACTTACTACACTACAAAGGCCTGAAAAATTCTCATATTCACTTTCCATAAGAGATTACAGACCGAACACGCCCATAACAAAATCAACCAAAAACACACTTTCGGCGGCCCTTCTTCTAAAACTAGAGCTGCTAAGGTATCCAAATTAGAAAACAGAAGTCACAAGATGCTATATTACCTTGGCTTAAAAAAAACACAGGTCTCCACCTTCCTCGGACTTGGATCTGCCAACTTGTCTGTTTTGGTGAAGGTCATACACCTTTTGACTGCTCTTTTGTTACTCATTTTATATGGGTATATTTCGTCGTCTTAGTGCTCTTTTGAATTTGAGTTATTTTATTTGATGGATCTTGGTATCAGGAGTTGAGTTTAATTTGTAGAAAATATATAAAAAAATATATACTTTTTTCTTATTGATGTATACCCTGAAATGGAAATTGTCAAAGACTCCCCCACATTACTTAGGATTTAATTATCATCAAATTTTATCCTTTCGCGAAAATGACAGTTTAATAATGATATTTTTCATTTTTGTTAGGAGTAGAAACTTTCAACTGAATGAACAAAAAAAAAAATATATAGATTTTTTAAATATATGATAGGATAACGAGATACTTCATGGTCATTTCTTCAGCAAATAACTTCTTCACAGCGTAATGTATTTTCATTTATCCCATTTATATGTATGTTTGGAGAAATTATGAACGCCAACGATAAAAGTTAATATAAAAATTATATTTCCAAAAGATAATACTTCATTCAGATACAATAAAAGTTTACCATCATATCACTGCATAATGTCCAGTATTCCATCATTTATCAGAAATATTTATATAAATCCAACATACTAAAAATTAGATGTAAATTATCTATCTTATACCAATGAACATCTCCCTGAAGGATTAATACAGACAGGGAAATCGTCTTTGATCGTATGTGAAGCAACTGAAAGTCCCGGTTGTTGTTATGTTTTGAGAGAGCGAAGGAGAGCTCTCCGACTTTCGTATTTCTGTCAGCCCAGAGAAGGATTCGCCGTCAAAATGAGTGAGACGAGTGCTGTGGTGGAGAAATCTCTGCGTTCCGTGTTTGGTACGTCCAGTTGAGTTGAGTTTGAGGGATACTATATCAGAACTATAAGAGTATTGGTGATGAGGACTGACGTGTTTGTTTATGTTATGGTATGTTTGACAACTGTTATTACAAGAACTTCACATTTTGCGGACTTTTATGAGAATAGATTTAATTAAAAGTGGTATTATTTTTTACACGACAGCAGTGATCCACACGGCAAACCGTATATGAAATCAGTAGATCACTGAGTCCAAAAACATCTTGTATCAAGTTTTAACATTTGGGAAATTCTGTACAAAATATGCTCCTCACTAGAACCAATGAATTTGATATTGATGATGCCCGCTGTTAGCCTTGCATTCATGAGCCAAAATCACATTCCTAGCAAACTGTTCTTGGGTTATATGTACGACAAGCTATGGTTTGCACTATTTGTCCTACTGAACAGTATGAAGCATGTGGCAACAATATAAACAAATATCCAGACATAGCTGTTGTAACAGAATGAAAAATCTTGAAAGTTTTACTAGAATTGGAAGTAGTTATAACTGATGAAATCAATTTTGTTTTGAGTTAACTTTCCAGTTTGCTTTGAATCATGTACTAACGTATTTGCAGTGAACTAATTCAAATGAAACAAGACATGCAAAAAAAAATTGAACAGTGTGTGTAAATCTATTCAGATATGAATTTCATGTGGTAAAATTGAGTATTAGCTGTTTAAGAATTTAGTTACTTACTAAAATAGATAGTTCAGATAAACTATTTCTCACAGTTAACAGGATAGAAGTTAATGGTGTTTATAGATTCAGCATAAGTCTGTACAGTGATGATAAAACTAACTCTTCAACAGTGCAGTTAGATTTTCTAACATTTTATGATCATATAGTTGAACAGAAGGTGATTAGTTACAGTATGGATGCACTTGCTAGAGACTCAGACCTTAACCCCATGTCTAAAAATTTATTCATCAATCCAAGTTGCTGTGACTGGGCGTGCCAAAGGGGAGCGTTGATGCCACCCCTGTTTTCTGCAGGAAATCCAATTATTTCATTGATTTTCAGTTTTGTTTCTTGTACGAATGAATTGTTCGGGAGATTGAGTACCATTTCTCCATCAACGATCTTGATTTGATAGTCCCGTTAGTAGGGGAGGGCATGAAGTATATCAGGGAAATTATGGGGTAAAACAGCCTTAAATAAGAAGAATAAAGATTTAAAAAGTGCATAAAACTAGCACAAAAAAACGCTTAAAATCGCCCAATGAAACTACGGATGTAACCGCCATCTTTGAAATTCTATGGGCTGACGCGCCAGAATTCAAAAACTCTATGGGAACCCAACCCACCTTTTAGCAAATCTCTATGGGGAAATCATTGCCTGAGGGGAGGGTTGATAGGGGGGGGGCTCTGCCCTCCCAACACACCTTGGGACACATTCTCTTCACTTCGGTCTGTACAGCAAGATAGAGTTGTATTCACACCGTAAAATGATAAGCCAAATACCTTTATATCTGCAACCGTCATACTTTCGGATGGTTACTGAAATCTATTTTATCTTCTTTGTCACTGTATAGTCTTAAGAATAACCCAGAATGAACACAACACTGGAAACACAACATTTCTTAGCAGCATTACACCTTGAAATGAGCGGGCCAGCAGCTGTCAAGCTGGCGGCATGCAAAAGGAAGTGTGAAGTGCACAATGCACACAATTCTAAATAAGGCTATAGATCAATCTTAAAACACGTAAATGAAGTATAATAACACTAATAAAAGACTTTAAGAGCATGAATGTGTAACATTATACACTGATAAGTAGCCAGATATTGTTTTGACATGCACATAGTAACCTTGAGAAGTTCATGGGTCAGTTTTGTGTTATTCTTCGCAAGGTAAACAAGCTGATAGACCTAGAATTTGAAAGGCGAGCACGCGTTATATTTTTGCTCATTTAGTGGTAAATATGAGGCCGCTGCAGTTTAGATTATGTTCTATCCCACTCTATTTTGTCCTCTCTATAAGATGACGGTTTCCCTCTATCTACGCGTGTCAGTATCTTCAGCCTATACCCCATTTACGACTACAAATTCTTGTGCTGGCCTCTGCAACTATTTGTGCTCTGCAAGAATATCATCTTCAATTTGCCCTAGCTTAGTGCACCTATACCATGAAGATTAACTGTGATCTGAAAGTTATAACACTGAAGGCATATTTTTTAACAGAAAGGAGGAAAATCAAAAGTAAACTTAAATTCCTCCAAATCACTCCTGCCCTACTTTTATGCCACATACCATCCTCTTTCACCACTTGAAAGCATTCATAATATTGAAGCTGTTATAG
>NW_020868292.1:280092-290092 GCF_003789085.1 Penaeus vannamei
ACTCAATGGAGGACCCCCTCCCCCAAGTGGCCCTCCCCCTCCAAACAACTTACCCACACGATATCCCCCACCCATGGCAGGAGGACCAGGGGGCTTTCAAGGACCCCCACCTGGCCCTCCACCGTCAAGAGGACCTCCTTTCCCAGGTAAGCTGTGAATTGATGTAGTTATATGTGCAGAGATGTGTGATATAGCTTAAAGCAAGTTTGCCCAGCAGTTCACAAATTTTTTGTTGTAGTCCCAATTATGTTTATCCCCATTCAAGACCCCACTAACCATCTGTTATTAAGAATCAGTTTTAACTCGTATTGCTCAGCAAATTGTTTTATTTCAATATCATATAGTTTGAGTGAAAGCTTGCTTAAGCAAAATGTTTGATATTCACAAAATGACATTCATGAATGGTTAGCAACCCATTTTGACGTCTTGCCCAAAGACTGCAGAACATGGAATTAGTCAGAACTACAAAAGGCATCATGGCAATAAGTGTATCTCCCATTGCCTGATGTTATCAACAAGCTAGATGCTAGGGCAGTTCTAGATTTTACATACAGATTGTTATATGTTTGTTCAGTTGTTGTTTACTTTATTTCAATAGATTTTCATATGCTGAGTCAGCTAAATGAATTTATTGTAAATCTTGCAGATAAAGAAGTCCTCTTTATTGTATGCAGTGGTGCATTAAGCACTCAAATGTATTTTATATATATTCCAGGGGGTGACTTTGATATGCGTCAGTTAGGTGGAGCACCAAGAGGACCTCCACCCCAAGGAAATGATCAGGATATGCGACTGCCTCCTCCAGGTATGGGAGGACCTCCACCTCCCCATGATGGCTATGGAGGCCCACATCACGACTTTGATAACAGGTAATGATCAAAATAAGTATTTTCTCTGAAGATCTGTCTTCACAATCCACTTCTCCTCTTATACACAAATCATGTGTGTCTTTTATTTCTTTTCTTTCACGTTTTGTGATATGAATAAATGCGGTCTTATATTTATATATGAAAATAACTTGACAGAATATAATTTGTTTAATTAATAATTTGTTCATTATCTATTTTTTGTTATAAATTCTGGTGTTTGAAAATTGCACCCTGTTAGTGCTAGTGGTAACTTGCAGTATTTAATGGTAATATTTATTGAAGAATAATCAGAGGTTCCTATATGATACAAGGAATATTTAGTATTTACTTCAGTCTTTACTTTTTCATTTTCTCTTTCCATCTTCTCTCTTGATCAGTTTTCCATATACAGTATATCCAGGGATGGCAGCAAGGCAAAAATGTATGCCATTTCCACCATTTTTATTGTCTTTACACGCAGATAGTTCTACAAGTGCTTAATCACCAACAGTTTATCCCTTTCCTTTATTTTTTGGGAAAATCTATTTTCTCTTAGTATTTTTGATAACCTCATAATAATCATAATGACACTATTGGAAATAAGAGTATTTATATTAACCCTTTAGTGTCGGGTTAAAAATCTGGCTATTGATCATTAATGCAAGCTTGTTGGCGCACATCAATAGTTTCCCATCCATTGCATGGTCCACAACAGCCATGGCATGTATGTACTTGCCACCCGGTGGGAAGTGATTAATAGCAATAGAAAAAAAAGATCCCAAAAACCTAAGGAAAGAGAAAATAAGTAAGATGAAGTACTAATATTAGTTCCTTGGCAGATGAGCACTTGTGGAGTCGTCAAAAATGTCAAAAGAAAACTACAGTCATTAGTACATTTACCCAGCAACAATGAGATAATCTTGTGAAATGCACATTAATGCACATTGCCATTCATTTAATCATTCATGTTGAAGATCCAATGTACACAGTTTTTAGTATGTACAAAATTTATGTGGAATATTTTACATTTTTAGAGTATTATTGCAGTAGTTGACATAAGGGTATTCTAATTGCAAAATGGAGAATGTTGTAATTTATTTTTCTATAACACAGGAAAAAATTCAGATAGGTCTTAAGGTTGGCTGTTATCCATGTAACTGTTATTTATTTTTTTCATGTTCAAGCCGACAATCAAAGGAATCAGAAGGAAGTAATAGGTATGAGAGCTGGACATGTATTATACTAGCTTCGGTTTTTCCCATTATTTTTATTTGACCAGTTCACTATTCTGTCATTTGTATTTTTATTTTTTTGCACGGCATGTTTTTCCTCAGTTTACTTGCTATGTTGATAACAGCCTTTGGTATTTAGGAGATTATTAGGTGTTATAGTAGATTTGAAAGGCACTATATGGGATAGTATTCAGCCTTTTAAGGTACATATTTTACTTTTAACATTTTTCATGTAATCAGCATTGGACCAAGAGATGTAAGAAACTGTCTTTTTGCCATATGTTTGAGAAAGAAAGCAGACAAAACTTTAATCTGTCTTGTCTGATTAGCAGAGAACTGTTCGTAAGGGGAATAGTTATGATATTCAGACAGGTAGCTTTGTTTTTGTATCAGCCATCTCTTTCGCAGCTGAGTTTTAGTGTATAGCATGGATGTATTTTTAATTAGGCAAGTTATATTTATTTTCTGTAGTAGCATGTTCAGAAATAGTGTGTGAGTTGACTTGAGTTTGGTGAGTGCTTGAGTGAGTTGAGAGTGAGTGAGTGAGTGAGAGTGTGTGAGTGAGTGAGTGAGTTCAGTCTGTGAGTGAGTGAGTGAGTTGAATGTAGTGTGTGAGTTAGTTGAGTTTAGTGAGTGAGTGAGTGAATTGAGTGTGTGTGAGGGTGTGTGTGTGTGTATGCATGTATGTATGTATGTATGTATGTGTGTGTGTGTGTGTGTGTGTGTTTTGTGTGTGTGTGTATGTGTGTGTGTGTGTGTGTGTGTGTGTGTGTCTTTGTATGTGTGGGTGGGTGGATGTGGGTGTGCGCGCATACAAGATGCGTTTATATGTTCTTCATTGTTTTTATTCTCTTCCTCTTTCTCTTGTATTTGATCAAACTGTATTGGTTATGGAATTTCTCTGATTAAATAGTTGGAATATTAGCATCAAAACAAAGGAGGTTGTATCCTTTAGGAAAAATAGGCATTACTCAAAGGTAATGAGGAATACAGTAGTCTTTTCATCCTTAAACAAGTTGAATCTGCAATTAATGTATTTGTCAGTAGTGGTACTTATATTATATCAACAACACTAAAACACACTAAATTTCCCAAACTTCACTACATTTAAGTAATGAATTTGACAATCTATGGGGCTTGCTTGCTTCACAGATTTAGCCGTGATCAGCGAAGTGAATTTGACCAGCGTGACCAGAGGAATGACCAGCGCGATCAAAGGTTCAGGGAGCCGCCACCAAGTCGAGAACCCCGAGAGAATTTCAGTCGTGGGGATCCTAGAGATAACAGGTGAGGAGGTGGTTGTCACGTTCATGTTTGCGAGAAATTTTGCTTGGATGATATTTTATATATATAAATATATTGATATATATATACATATATATATATATATATATATATATATATATATATATATATATGTGTGTGTGTGTATATATATATGTGTGTGTGTGTGTGTGTGTGTGTGTGTGTGTGGTTGTCTCCTAGAATGGCAACATCTTGTCTCCCAGAGTCTCAGTCTTAGCAATCAGCTGATGGGTAAACAGAGTTGCCAGCTAGCTACCAGAGAACACTAAAATAAAAATAAAAAATAAAAATCAGAAAAAAAAAAAATTATATCAAGTATGTTTGTACGGACGCGACAAAGTAAACATCGGAGCAGGAGGTGGGGGGGTAGGGGGGTCAGATATTTAGTCATTACTCCTTTATTCTTATGTATTTAGCAGAAATATTATGTCAGTGGGTTGCCAAAGCCTACTAGATTACACAATATTTTTTCAATTTTTTAAGTATTTTTAAAAATATTCGTCAAAAATCTACGGCTTACCTACTTAATTCTTAAGGCTTAAGAATCATAATAAAAGCACAAACTAAATGCCAAACAAATGACAGGGAAAGGGATCGTGACTCCCGGGGATATCGAGATCCAAGGGATAGCAGGGACCAGAGAGGAGACCCAAGAGACCAGCGTGATACCCGAGACCCTAGAGGTGTGGACAGGGAGAGAGAACGCGAAAGGGACAGAGACCGTGACTACCGGAGCAACACTAGTTCGGACACCAGAGATCCTCGTTCGTCTCGTTCAGGATTCCAACAAGACAAAGACTTTAGAAGTGGTAAGTACTGCATGGTCTTGTTGAATTACAGAGTAATCTTCTTTCATCTCTCAGTCTCTTTAAATTTTATCATACATATTTATATTTGGTGTATGTATATTGGGTGCAGTATGCTCAGTTGTGGATCTGAGGTCGGTTTTAATTTGGTAAAGAATTTTTTGGACATTATTATCCTATCACTCTGCTGCTTCAGGATAAGATAAGAATTGTGATAATATTAATGATGATGTTGATAATAATTTAGATAAAGTAAAAAAAAATGGGGGGGGGGGATTTTACACTTATAAATAACTAAGGTCAAATAAACAACTCTTGAGTCAATGCGTAAATATCTTTAAATTTTAGGAAAGCTAATTTAATTTGCTCTTGAAAAGAATTTAAAATGCTTTCTTTCAGGTGGTAATCCTCCGCCTCCAGTTGGTGCCCCATCTCAGCCGCCTCCTCGAGGAGTGCCACCACCAACAGGAGCGCCACCCACACTGCCACCAAGCTTAGCCGGGCAGGATCAAGAGAAGGTCAGTTGATTTAAAAGAAGGGAGACAGCTTTTAGCTGCATAGACAGGATTATTGGCAAGAATGGATGCCAAATGTGCCATTTGGTTTAATCTGTTAATGTAATTTAATTTGACTTTATTTATTAATTTATTTTTGTTTACACTATTGGCTACACAACTCATCAAGGCCTTCTTAACCCTTTCAATCTGGGTGACGTGACCATCACGCTATGAAAAAATTTGGCTTGAGGACCGGGTTACTTGAACATGCTATTATTGGTGAATATGGTCATAGGCTAGATGACACAAATTTGCCTTCATGAGCAAAGGCCAGGGCATTGGAAAAGACTTCACAATTGCACAAACCTCTTGAAGGGAGATTAGACTTATTTGGTATTTAGCAAGGGGCTTTATCATTATTCCCACAAATAAATGAATGAGGAATGTAATGTCCATAACTCATGACTAGAAGAGGGTCAGCTCCAGGGAGGACACCATTTCCATGGTCAGCATCATCTTCCTGGCTGCCATGACTGGCTCCGCATGTTATATTACAGAAAATTGAATTTTACAAAAGAAAAGAAGAAAAAAAAAGTATATGACATGCAACTGTATATGAAATCATATGAAATCATATGCAAGGAAAACAGCATATCACCTGGATAATGGTTTAGTAGAAAATGGTTTATAAAGCTAAAAATGCTGATGTTGAAAAAGAGAACAGGATGCAAATGTGAGGCATGGAGTCTTGTCACCCCACGTGTTCATGTGCACCCAGCCTAAATGCTACAGACCCACAGAGTGCCCACATTTTGAGCCATGTGATGGCAGTGAAGCGTCCGGATCCAGTGGGTTAATATGGTTAACATGATTTATCTCTGTTCTCTGAGTTAGTTTTATTTAAGCTTTCTGGTTGTTTGTAGTATTTTACTGAAACATTTGATTTTTCAGGCCAGCTTGATCATGCAAGTATTGCAGCTGTCGGATGATCAGATCAAGATGCTGCCCCCAGAGCAGCGTGCCTCCATTCTGCAGTTGAAGGAACAGATACAGCGCTCACAGCACTGAAGGTTGTTGCCACAAATCAGACTCATTTGCAGCCCAGCTCAGGATTTGAATGCGGGGTTACTATATTCCATTCTGATTTTTTCTTGGACTTCTTGTAACTTTGACATCTATTCATTTGTATATCTGTTACAAATTAGCCTTGTAAGAAACTCAGAAATTGTGGTGTGATGATAATAAAATCATTAAGTTAGCTTATCTTTCAAAATAGTTTGGATGCTATTTACAGCAAATTGGTAGTTTTGTTGATATACATTTTCCATTTAAATTTCATAAACTAATAATTTTGGTGACATCTGATTGTATTTTATAGGTCCTTAATTAATTCAGCTCACTGGAAATTCAGGATCCTGTAAGCTTTTATTTTATTATTAAAATTTTTTAAATTACAAAAGGAAGTGTTTCGATATTATAAATGGCAAAAGATAAAAGAAATGTGGAAATTATTTATTGGTTTTTAATATTTACAAACACCCTTTACAATATTTACATACACAACCCCATTCAAGAATTTGTTTTACACACCTTAAGAAATTAGATACCTATTTCCTTCTCAAATCTGGTGCAACAGAGGTTATTTTCATAATAACAATATGCTAACCAAACCATTATTGTTTGATAATAAAAATACAGGTTTTTGTAAATTCCAAACAATTTATATCAAATGAGATTGGAGAAGAAATTCATCTTTTACATTGCATAGTTGTTTGTTTGTATTTGAGCAAGTGAATTTCTCAATCTTTAAAAATGCTTTGTAAAATGTTAGAAATTTCCTTTGTTAGATCAAGTTTAGGAAGACCATCACAGAGGTATACTTTTTTTTATTCAAACTTTAATTTTAGAAAAAAATAATAATCTTCAGTTTACACTATTTTAATGTAAATAGAGTAACACAAGTTTCATTTGTCATTGCACACTTTATATATGAAATACAATATACAATACAATAAAAATAAACTATTAAAAGTGTTTCATAATAACTGCTTGCTTCGATGCATTTTTTGGTTTGTTTTCCTAGCCAAGATTAACACTTACAACAATCAACAGGTTGACAAACGGTATACAATAAAGTGAGGTTTATATGATTATTTTTTAAAATGGTTTAATATATCAATTCATGAAATAATGAAAGTAGTTTAAAAATCTTTACTTTCAAAATACAATGAAGTTAGTATATAAGAACTATACAAATAAATACTGAAATATACACAATTCAATTATTACACTTAGTTTTTTATTCCCTAGCAGTTAATATATAATCTATATAAATTGTAAGGATGCACAATAGAATTATCTTATTTTCATCAAAAAAATATATGTTCTATACATAAAATGCTATCCTTTCTACATTAAATACTAGTATTTAAAAGAAATTATTAGTCGTTTTCTGAGGTTCAACGCATTTCAGAATAGTACTCTTGCCAATAACTTTTGGTCATCATCTGAGTGAGTCGTGACACAGTGCGATCAAAGGCAAACATCTCCTCCTCTCCAGTGAAGATGCTCATGGTTTTCGTGGTTTCATTTTTTTCCTTGAGTCCTAAATCATCCATCAGGGAAAGACTTTCCTTATCCACAAACTCTGAGTGCCCTTCATCACCCCTGAAGATTTGTGTGTGAGGGACATCACTTGTGCACACAATCCTTACCTGGAACAGAATGCATAGTTTTTAAAATCAAAGGGTTTTCAACAATATTCTCTGGCATATCTAACACTGTCTCATGATGTATAATTTAAAATGTTCACACATACTGAGAAAAATATACATAATATAATTGCAAAATCACTTACAAAAAATCCACTAAACAAAATAGTTTTACTAAATAGATAAGTGTCATCTTCATGCCAACATTTCTCTAATTCACCTTTGACACTCAGGACTTCACTTAACTATGTATACAGCTTCTTGCCTGCAACCCTTTTCAACATCCTGACCCCACTAATCCCTTGTCCATTGTTGTCGTGGTGTGGGATGTGGTAAGACAGAGAGTGTTGGAGATCTCCCCTTCCTTGGACCTCAGCCCTTGTTCCAACCAATTTTACATGGTCCTTTCCTCTCCCCTTTTCCCTTTCCTTGTCTTCTCCAATTCCTTCTTCTATCCACATCCTAAGATGTGAGGGCTGTGTTGAAATGACAACAGGCTAACTTTTGGTCAGTCCTGAATTGCTTCAGGGAGCCATGGGCACTTATTCCCGTTTAGTTATCAAGCCTTTATCCCTCATAGCCTATAATGAATTTTTTACCTTTGTTTGAAGTAGTGAGGCTTGCTTCTTTATCAGCCCCAATGACATTAACTTTCACTGTTCCCTGACCACTCGCTCTCCTTTGATCATGACTCCAACCAGGACTACTTCCCCCCTC
Source organism: Penaeus vannamei (assembly GCF_003789085.1). Classification (NCBI taxonomy): domain Eukaryota; kingdom Metazoa; phylum Arthropoda; class Malacostraca; order Decapoda; family Penaeidae; genus Penaeus; species Penaeus vannamei. Next base: position 288,209 of record NW_020868292.1, read on the forward strand.
CTTGATACCTGCGGTCAGCTTAATCCATTCCAAAGCACCTACCCAGGTCATTACCCAATCTTTAAAAAATATTCCTTCCTCCCTCTGAACATTTTCCAGTCTATTTCCTCTTCCTCCACAGTCTTCTTCATATTCAACCCCCTCCTCCCATATTACTAACCTGCAGCCTTATTGTCCACCTCCCCGCAGTAATACCTTACTCAGCACCACTCCCTCTTCCTCTCAACCTCATCTTTCAACTACTTACTACAACATTCTATGAGGATTTTCTACTTTAGCTTCAGATAATTTACACTTTACCTTACCTTAGTATCATAAAAGTATAAATTCTAGCTTGTCCTTTTTTTCAAAATGGGAATGTCTCGGATGAAGATGGTGTGGAAAACATGACAGATCTGGATGTAATCTTCAGCACCCAGGGGCTGAAAAGTGATCAAAGGTATATTTGATATCAATTTATGCTCTTTTTTTTTTTTTCCAACTATATGTTCAATAGTTTTATATAACTGAGGGCCTGGGCAAAACCTTCAAAACTGGTTGCATTACAGATACAGATTAAAAGAAAGGAAAAATCGACTTAGTTTCCTACAATTATGGGGGGCGGTTATCCTTCCTTATCAATAAAAAATTAACAAGTGAAGTTATTGCTGTCCAGTAAGTAGATCATCATTTAATCAAAAACAACTGTCCTTCTAAATCTAAAGGAAGTATACTTCCCTTCACTTTAATCAAGGGAATTTTTTTTTTCTTTAATTATCTTTGTAACTATAAAAGTAAAATAGTAATTATTTTCATTTCACTTCTCCTAATATGTAAATGTACAAAACAGGGTGACTGCATATTTATGAGGTCAAAACATTACTCACTCTGTTGCATAATTCTTCAAAGGTACTGTTCAACACACCACCACACGTCTTCTCAAATGTAACATTCCTTCCGCTGTAAGTTAGGGTGCGAGGTCGAACAACATCTGTCTCTTCAGAGATCATAATCTAGAAAATAAGCACAAACACTTTGGGTATTTAACGCATTCATGTCACCAAATGATAAAATGGCAGGACAGATATTATAGAAATACTGTTATAGTGGTGTATGGCAATAAATAGAAACCTATAAAAGAAAAAATATCTGACAAATAATTGTGCAATCTCTCTTTCTCTTCATCTCTTACTATCTCTACCTCTACTTCTTCATCTCTCTCTCTCTCTGTCACATCTACACCAGACACTAAACACTAAATACCATACATGCACAAACGTGCAGACAACATATATACACACACGCAAACACACACTCATACGCACGCACGCACACAAATGAAGAAGAAGAGAAGAGAAGAAGATGAAGAAGATGAAGAAGAAGAAGAATATATATATATATATATATATATATATATATATATATATATATGATGTTGAAATGTAAAGATATTTTACATACCTTGAATAACAGTTTAATTTCAGCCTCTGCATCACACTCAGATTTGACAAAGAAAACCTTTTGAGTGTCTGGAAGATTTTTTGTTCTATAATCAATTCCTGAGTCTAAGTTGATCACCTGAAATATAAACAAACTATTCAATACGATTCCAAACAAGTTATGTTCCTTATATGAACAAATAAAAGAAAAAACTCTCTCTCTCTCTCTCTCTTTCCCTATCTCCATATCTCCATATCTCCAATCTCCATATCTCTCTACTTCTCCTTCCCTCTCTCTCCTCTCCCTCTTCTCCTTTCCCTCTCTCCCCTCTCCCTCCTCTCCTTCTCCCTCTCCTTCTCTCTCTCTCTCTCCTTCTCTCTCCTCTCCTCTCTCCCCTCTCCCTCTCTCCCTCTCCTCTCTCGCCCTCCCTCCCTCGCTCACTCGCTCACTCGCTCACTCTCACTT
>NW_020868292.1:297592-300092 GCF_003789085.1 Penaeus vannamei
TTAAACCCAACGATTACACGCACTTACCTGTTTATTTTCTTCCAAAGGTAATATAGAACACCAATATAATACCAGAATGTATGGTACACATCATAACCACTACCGGTTCATCACACATCCACACATGTACGTAATCATATGTATGTATCAATCTCTCTAATTTCCATCCTTACAAGTGCACATACCTGCAATCCCCCTCAAAATACTACTTAGGAGTACTTTACTTAAACAGGGATTGCATAATATGGCCTGAGTTCACAAAAGGGAATTTACTAACTTGGCACACCACACCACTGCTCGATTCTCAGCTGTGAGGGCCAAATCGACACCAACGGAATGGACTTTTGGGCTTATTTCTCTGCCGAATCAATAATTGAAATTTAAAATCTTTTAACATTACGGGTGTAATTTAGTTCGTTTTGAATGGATAAAACTGTGAAATCGCTGACCCCTTTACGGCAACATAATCAGCTGATGAGCAGCGGTGATTTCGTCATTGGCCGCTTGGTGGCAGCACCGGGCGGGATTTACGAATGAAGAGTAAAAACAATGAATATGTTCTAATTTTCACGCGTGTGTGTGTGTGTGTGTGTGTGTGTGTGCGCGCGAGCGTGCGTGCGTGCGTGCGTGTGCGCGTGCGTGTGCGTGTGCGTGTGTGGGTGTGTCCGTGTGTGTGTGGTGTGTGTGTGTGTGTGTGTGTGTGTGTGTGTGTGTGTGTGTGTGTGTGTGTGTGTGTGTGTGTGTGTGTGTGCGTGCGTGTGCGCGTGTGCGCGTGCGTGTGCGTGTGCGTGTGTGGGTGGGTGGGTGTCCGTGTGTGTGTGTGTGTGTGTGTGTGTGTGTGTGTGTGTGTGTGTGTGGGTGTGTGTGTGTGTGTGCGTGTGTGGTGTGTGTGTGTGTGTGTGTGTGGTGTGTGCGCGCGTGCGTGCGTGCGTGTGCGTGTGCGTGTGTGGGTGGGTGGGTGTGTCCGCGTGTGTGTGTGTGTGTGTGTGCGTGCGTGCGTGCGTGTGCGCGTGCGTGTGTGGGTGGGTGGGTGTGTCCGTGTGTGTGTGTGTGTGTGTGTGTGCGTGGTGTGTGGTGTGTGTGTGTGTGTGTGTGGTGTGTGTGTGTGTGTGCGTGTGTATGTGTGTGTGTGTGTGTGTGTGGTGTGTGTGTGTGTGTGTGTGTGTGTGTGTGTGGTGTGTGTGTGTGTGTGTGTGTGCGTGGGTGTGGGTGTGCGTGTGTGTATGTGTGTGTGTGCAAGGTCTATATAAGTACTTACATAGACCTTGTGTGTGTGTGTGCAAGGTCTATATAAGTAGAAGTAGACCTTGTGTGTGTGTGTGTTTGTCTAAGTGCATGCGTGCATATGTGTTTTTTCTATGTGGGCGTGTGTGTGTGTATGTGCGTGCGTTCTTATCGAGTTTCAATACGGTGAGAAGAGCCAAGCTCAGGTGGTCCCGTCTGCTATATTTAAATTATCGTATAACTTTTTAAATTGATGCACAGTTTTGGCACACATTACCTCTTTTTACTTTCAACTTTTTGTTGTGTCCTCTCGTACTTCTTGGGTTCAAGATCAAGGAGTCATTTTTATCTATCTTCACTCTTCCTGTAATACAGTTAAATGGCATAATCATGTCCCCCCTTTTCCTTCTTTCTTCCAAGGTAGTAAGTCCTAATTTCTGTAGTCTATCTTCGTAACTCAGATCTCTTAGAGTAGGTGCCCATCTTGTCGCCGCTCTCTTTCCAGTTTGTCAATACTTTTTATTAAGTGTGGACTCCATACCACTGCACCGTACTCAAGATTTGGTCTTATGATTGCCTTAGTGATCTTTACCATATATTCGTCCACATACACGAATGCCCTCTTCATGTTGGCAACCAGTCCTAACATTTTATGGACCTTTTCATTTATATGGTCATTCGGATTTATGTTTCTATTTATGATTATCCCAAGATCCTTTTCCCTGTCAGCATTGTTTAATAGTGCGTCCTTTAATTTATATTGGAGTAGTGGGCGATTTTTACTTTCACCAAACCTGACTACTTGGCAGTTATTGGTATTGAATTCCATTTTCCATGTACAACTCCACGTGAATAAATTCTCGATGTCACTTGGGAGGCATTGGCATAAGACGTTGTCTGTTATCCTTTTTTGTATCTTTGCGTCATCTGCAAACATATTCAGATAACTACCTGGACTTATGTTTGGCTCTAAACCACTGACGAAAATTAGTAAACATAATCGGCGCCAACACCGATCCTTGAGGCACTCCGCTAGTTACTCGTCGCCATGTAGAATGCTTCCCTCTAATTACTGTGCTCATCTGTCTTTCATCCATGCGAGTAGTTTGCCTTTCACTCCACCTACGTGCCCTAATTTCCATAGTAGTCTTCTATGAAACACCTTATCAAAAGTGTGTGTGCGTGCATTTGTGTGTGCGCGTGCATATATGTGTGTGTGCGTGCATATGTGTGTGTGTGGGTGCATTTAGTGAGTGTGGGTGCATGTGGTGAGTGT
>NW_020868292.1:305092-310092 GCF_003789085.1 Penaeus vannamei
AATACCCCACCCTCCCCACTCCCTAGGCTGCAAAAGTAAATGCACTTAAAATGAGAATTATTGTCTTAGAGGCATCCTCATTCCTTACTGGCAAGCCTGAACAAATCATAAGTCTTTCTGAAGCCACATGGGATGTACATTAGGATATAATATTCAGTAATACAGTAAAAAGGATGTGGCTGATATTGTAAACAACTTACACCAACACGATATTTCAGCTTTCAACAATGCTTTTGTCATTGTGGCTTATAAGAATTTCTTCATTCATATATGAAAATCTCATTATTTTATAGAATCCATATGCACAGAACATTTAATGTAAAGTTTTACATATCACCAACTATCATCAATTGCCCATGTCTTGCTAGAAAGTTATGCATTATAGGAAACTAATGTAAAATAGGCAAAGTGAGATATCAAACTGATGTATCAAGTGAAAATTAAATAGAATATTTGTGGGTACCATCTTAAAGGCACAAACTTACTGCAAACCTAAATCTTCCTTCTTTAAGGTATGCATGAAAATGCATTGTGTTTGTTTGACTCCTTTGGGGCTCTCTGGAAAGCCTAGGGGTGTGAGTGCCCCCTTCTCCCCCACCTTAAATGGCACCCTTGCACACACACACACACACACACACACACACACACACACACACACACCACACACACACACACACACACACACACACACACACACACAAACACACAACACACGCAACACGCAACACGCAACACGCAACACGCAACACGCAACACGCAACACGCAACACGCAACACGCCACACGCAACACGCACACACGCAACACGCAAAACACGCAACACGCACGCACAACACACGCACGCACGCACACGCACGCACGCACGCGCACGCACGCACGCACGCACGCACGCACACGCACTCAAACACGCACGCACACACACACATGCATAAATAAATAAAAGAAAAGAAGGAAATGCTTACCCAGTTGAACCAAAAATTCCCTCTAAAACATCACTTTGCGACTGAAGAATTTCTCGATCTGTAATGCATTTAAAAATAAAGTACTTATTCCAGTTTATCAACTTCCTCTCATTCATCAACAATATTTTGCACAGGTGTATGGTGCAAATGCCAGGAACTGACAAATGGCATTTAAAGTATATATCATACATCCAAGATATGATGTTTTAAGTCATGAGGAATCTCTTAACATCAGTGGGTGAAATGGACAAACTAGTCATACGTCCAACCTGTTCCTTTCAATCAAATGATGATCTGGCATTAGTCTACTGTTATACTTGTGCTGTGAGAAGTTACCGAAAATAAATTGTGCGTGCACTGAGACAAAATAAGACTGCATATCCCAATGCAAATATAAAGTATTGAGAAAAACATGGTCATATTAAGTTCATTACTTCTTTGCAATATCAACTAATTTGCACTGGTTCCTGAATTTGTTTCATTAAATTTTACGTACAGATGTCTCCAGAAGAGCTTAATCACCAAGGAGGCAATTACAAGGCCTACCTATCCTCACTTATTTGCCCCATTCCTTGACTTTTCTGAAGTTTTACTAATGTTCTCATTACAACAATTATTATTACTGTCTTTTCTATAAATTTCAAAGAATGACGTTAATAGGTAAGGTCAAGTTGGCCTAGTATCTGATAACTACTTGTGTAGCTATCTGTGTAAGCAAAATTAATATAACAAAACAGAGGACAATGCATGTACATATGTACTACTGGCATAAACAGGCTAGTATGTAAAGGGGAAGAAATGTGTACTTTTACAAGAGGGTTTGACATTTAATTTTAGTCTATCTTTTTACAAGTTAGGACTAACCAAGGTACCAGTTTACTTTGTTTCTCATGATTTAAATAACTGCTCAAAAATCCTGTAAAGTTTAAGCCATGCCAGTGTAATACACACTATCTAATTAATATCAAAATCTTATATCTAAGATTTCATATAATGACTTCATCAAAGCTAGAAGGACGAGGACTAATTAGGTCAATCATATATAACATATATGAAACTTACATCTCCAAACCTAACCCTGCAACTGAACAAACCAACTGACCAAAAGTTCGATAAGAGTTGATCCTCTCCCTGGCAGGCATATCCATATTTGGACTACGTCTATATGGGTGAGTTCTGTATGGACTACCCCTGCTTGGGCCACCCCTCATGGAATTATCTCTGGATCTGCTTCCCTGAGTATGTTTGCTTCCACAGGAGTTGTCTCTGCTGGGACCACCTCTTAGTGTACTGTCCATACACTGGCCACTTCTGTAGGGGGAATTCCTTTGCTGGCCTAAGTATGAGCTGTCACTCTGTGAATCACCACTGCCAAAACATATTGCAGGGACAAGTGTTGTATACATAATTTTTGTGAGCTATATTTCATAAAACATGGGTACTGGGTGTATTTAAAATCCTGAAAGGATATTCAATGTTTTCATAAGAATAATAGTAAAAAAGATCTTATTTTATTTCACATTATGATTTCTAATTCTTAAAAATCAAAACAAAGGAGTCAGCCTCTTCTTACCTAAGGAAAGGATGATCTACCGAACTGTCAGCTGCATCTGCATTATCATACTGCCAATCCCCTGAGTTATGGTTGTACTGATTGTGGCTAAACTGATGATCCTTTCCTGTTGAAATTAATGACAGTTCATATTACCATTTCATTCACTGTTGTCAACTGCAAATCATTTCTATATGTATATGTACATGTATGTTTGTAAGTATATGCACACAAACGCACACACACACCCACGCACGCACCCACCCACCCACACACACACACATATATCTATAAACATGCAAATACAGGTCGACCAGTTTTTCTGGGGACTGAAGAGTGCAAAAGAATATTATATGATAACTCATGGAGTTAGCATACTTGGCATTAGCAATCTGATTATTCAAAACGTGGTCCGCCTCCCTCGAAATTTGGAAATTTCCACACCTCTCCTGGGCACATGCACAGTAGGGTCTGAGGCTAGGACTATTCAATACTCCTAGACATGACTTACCTCTATCATTCTGCAAATTCACAGCACTCTGTTAAAGAAATAAACAGAAAGAAGTTTTAACCCAAAGTCAATGCTGATTAAGTAAATAAATTAGGAAAATATTAAGATTCAGAAAGTATAACACAGTCACTAACTAGAAATGTGTGTGTGTGGAGGAGGGGGTCGGTGGGGGTTGGTGGGGTGCATGTATTATATTATATCACAACTTAATTACCTCTGTGCGCTTGTTGTTATTCATGTTCCTAGGACCAACCTGTGAAAGAAAGAAGCTCTTAAAACATTCTTCATTAAGGCTTGACTCATATAATCCCATATAGACCAAATGGAAATCTGTAAACATTCAATACTAATGACACTAAATATCATGTTTAAAACTCAAAAGTAGTGTAAAATCATAATGTTTATATAATATAATGTACCATCATGAAATATTCTGGATAACTTGTCAAGTACCTACATTGAATCATCTGGCATTCACAAAATACTGGTAAACAGTTCCATAAAACACAAAGTCACACCATACTTATCTAAAAATATAAATGTAGTTACTCAGTACATAAGTATGTCACACACACTGGTCTCTAACAACAAAAAATAAATTGACATTTACACTATATCACTTAAAAAATACATGAATGTGTTCAATATAACATGCAAAATCAACCAACTTCCACTTATATATTCCAACAAAGGTAAGCTTGTAGAACTCCTTGACACTTGATTGTTAAATAAGGAACTAATCAAGCTCTCACCAGCCAGAATGTAGATGGCGGAGGTGTGCTGATCTTTACCAAACTGCAAAGCAGTGATGCTGCAGCTTGATACTACACATCTATTAATCTGGGCCTCCAACATAAATCAGGGTAATTGTCCAGAATAGGGGTGTGTTGGGAGACTGTGGGAGGATGGGGGGTAGAGGGAACTTGTGGAGGAGGAGGAGGGATATCAGCAAATACTTTATTTAGTGTTATATTGTTTATATTTATTTCTTGAGCTATTTTGTGAATTTTACATGTTTTTGGTTAGTGCATGGTTTTCCTTGCCACAAAAACAGTTTGGTTCATAATTACATTCATTGAATGTGTGGCTAAAGCCACTACAAATACATTTGTCAATTTCCAAGTCATTGTACCGTGACAATATCTTTGACATTTATAACATTTAGGAATTAAGAAAGTATACTGCTGAACTTGGTATAAAATACGACCAATTGCCACTCTTTCTGGCAGTTTTCCTTGGAAAATAATTCTTAAGGATTTTGTTGAAATCCATTTTTCATAATCTTATTTCTGTTTTTCTTGTTCATTCTCATTACATTAATGAGAGAGGAATTTTATTCCCCAATGGTACAGACTTTTTCTTTGATACTTTCTGGATCCCAGTCTTTTTCTACAGGGACTATAGTTTCGTAGGAATGCCTGAAGTGCCAAATAATGGATTGCGATGATTTTGGTATCAATGGATTAAATTAACTCTCTAGTATCCAAATAATGAATTTTTGCAGGATACTGGCTGGGTAAATTTACACTATAGTGACTATAGTTTCGTAGGAATGCCTGAAGTGCCAAATAATGGATTGCAATGATTTTGGTATCAATGGATTAAATTAACTCTCTAGTATCCAAATACATACTGAGCGTAAACCACCCAAACCCCGACATTCTTGGCCCTAATAGTAGGAAATGTGCAAGGGAAATTGCAGGGTAAAATATGAATATTCTACACAGAATTAGTAACTACACTGGGCAGCTACTGTCCCCCAACCCCCTCCTGGAAAACAAAGAATATAATGACTGATTCCGTGTAGGTATAGTTTCAGTTTCCCACAGCCATATAGTACAAGGTAAAATTTGCCTGAAATGGACAGAATAACCAAAAATAGGGCACTTTTCATCAATAGCAATACCTTCATAATACTTTGGTATATATTTACAAGAAAATATAATGGCACCACAATAATGAAAAAAAAATTACCA